>OMLF01050976.1:0-10826 GCA_900302615.1 Holocentrus rufus
GTATACTTTTATAACTATAACTTGTACTTAAGCAAGAGCTGAGAGTTCCTTAAAATATTCCTTAAATATTAGAGAACTCTAGGTTCAACCACAAGTTTATATATTTGTCGAAAAGGTTCATTTAGTTTCCAAATACTTCTTAAGACTTTTTCTTCTAAATTCTGGGTAAAATTCACCCATATGTTTAAAGTTAAGGTTACAGTTGGGTTAAGGCTTATATCAAGACTGTTGTAATGTATTTGTTTGAGAAAGAGAGAGAGAGAGAGAGAGACCAGCCTCATTACCTTGACATGCTTTGACTTCTGTCAGCTCTGCAGTCTTCATTACAAGAGTCATGTGAAGTTGAAAAGACGTTGCCTGTCAGCTGATTCATGCAGGTCTGATCGTCCTACTGGTAGTGGTGGGGTGACAGCGCCCCCTCCTGTCCTACAGTTTCATGACACCTGTGGGACTCACTCACACTGTGGGCCAAGAGAGGACGCTGTCGTCCTATGACTTCCTGTTGGACGGCCAAACCGGCATTTGCATAAATGGAAGGAAATGTCACTTCAGCATCACATGATTCTTCCAGTGAAGATGTATAGAGTGCACAGAGGTCAAGAAAATGTCATGGTGATAGAAGTCTTTTTTATCAGATGAAGAAATCTTGAGAAGCACCAGTTTAAACTTTTCACAAGGTAGAAAGAAGGCAGACTTCTAAACACCTTTCTCAAATTATTGTTGTTACAAAACACCAAAATGGCAGTTAGTGGATAGTTTCATTAACAGAGAGGTGAGAGATTTATTGTCATAAGGAAATATAATTTCAGTGTAGTAACAGCTTTCAGCCAGGTGATGGCACCAGTGTTCTCTAAATGACTTTTCTCTGCTTTGCTCTTTAATCTTTACTTTTTATGTTTGTGCATGTGTGTGTGTGTGTGTGTGTGTGTGTGTCAGGTACCACCACCAGCACAGACTCCTGTCCCACATCCTGAGCTGTAAGATGTCCCCGCACATCGAGACCAGCGTCTGACAGCCAATTAGGACTGAAACACGACAAAGAACAAATTAAGTCGCTCTGGATGAGAAAGGGCACGACACTTCCCATCACACCTCACTGGATCTATGTTTTCCTCCTGACAGAGACACAAGAAATCACTGAAGACAAGAACAGCACCTGCAACTCACAAAGCACCACTTCGAGACTTAAAGTGAGAAGTTCTGGGGAGTAAATCCCAAAACTCACCTGACTGTTTTACCAGGAAACCAGCTGCTTTGTTTTGTTTTATTTTGTCTATTTTGTTTTGTTTTCACTTTATTTTTAGATTCAAAGGAAATTTCTACATGAAGGTAAGATACCTGCCAACCTGTGTTAATTTTGTAACCCACTTTTTTTTTCTTTCTTTTTTGTTTTTGCGTATTTGCCAGTGATGGAAAAAAAGGCAAAGTGATACAGTATAAAATCATTAAAAAAAGAGATAACCACTTAAACAACTCATTGTTTGTGTAGATGAGATTAAAAAAGGCACTTAAAAAACATCAAATCCCTAAAATAAATGAACATAACTTAAACACAAGCTACCTCTTCTGACCATCTTAATGTCCAACAACCAAATCGTACAATCATCAGTGCGTCACATGCAGGCGCTGTGAAAAATGTCTTCACTTTTTTCTTTCTTGTTTTTCCCGATAATAGAAATTTAGTTCCACTTCCTGCTCATACTTCAAGATCCCTTTAACAATCAAACCTCGTGAAAATGAACAGTCAAATATAAATGGAATATCTTCATATTCGTTAAATCCTCCTGATAAGTGTAAAGACATTCAATATGAAGACTTTCACCCCTAAATAAGATTTAAAATTTGAAAAATGTCATGTATGTTGTCATTAAATTGTTGTGGCATGAAAGTGAAAGTCACTATCAAATATTAGTGAAGCTCTTAAGACATTTGTGCACAAAATAGCCACATTTTAACAGGCATTTTTTCCCCCAAATATATATTTGCACAGTTTCCAAGTCCGTACAGAATATAAAGCAAAATACTTCATGAAACACATAATTCACTCGTAGTTGTGTATTCAGACCAAATATCTTCCCCCAACATTGTCACAGAGCCCTGCATCTTTATTCATATTCATCCTGCTGAGCTGCTGTCAGCTCGCACCACATTTCATTCCCACCTTTGAATCCAGTCAAAAATTTTAGTGGAAAATATTCTGTTCCTCTGTATTGATACCAACATGAAATCAGCAGACAATGCCTTCCCCTCCCTTTCCACGTTTCGGTCTCAGTGGGGTCTGTTCTTAAAAGGATTATGCAATTATTTCAAATAAAAGCAGCCCATCACAGAGAGTTTTAGCAGAATTTTGTGAGGCGGCGACACAGCAGGCTGATATGAGACAGAAATGTGAAGAGTCTGGAAAATGAAACGCACTCTTACAACGTGACTGTTATTAAATTAAGAACTACATGGTACTTTAAAGGGATCATAATGAATTCAAGGCTTTAAATAACACAATAATAAAGGTCATCTATGCTTTAGGGTACGAATGTACATTTTTTTTTTTAGTATTCTTATTCTTCAACCTGTTCTCCCATTTTGTTGCTGGTTGGTTTATTTATGTTCCCCTTTATTTTTTCCACTGGTAAGAAATCAACTCCAAAATAGCTGCAGCAGGGCTAAAGGGTTAAAGTGTAAGATGTTGTTGTAAATAATTGTAAATCAATCTTATGTTCATGAATAAATAAGTATATCTAAAAATGTGTTGTGGACTCTTGGAGCAGTTTGGAGCAATTTTTCATTACACTGACTGACCCACAGGAAGAAATGGGATTATCAACCTGGAAATAATCCTGCCTGAAACATGTTCTCCTGCAAACTTCTCTTTCATAGCCGTGTCTTTTTATTTCATCTTTGTTGGCTGGGACAGCCCACCCAACGCCCCCTTTCCCAGCATCCTTGCAGACATTATGATGGTTTTGTGCTTGGGGCAGTAAAACCAGTGTTATTAGCCCTTTAAATGTACAAACAGGACGATAATTCCAGAATATAAGTTTGACATTGAAAGTGGCCTTTTACTAAGTCAGTGGGGAGCCCGGTATATGAGGCTGTATATGAGCTATTAATTCTGCAAATTTATAATTGTTTCAGTTAGGGTGAGCTGTAATATTTACACACATTAAAATGCATACCCCTCTCTCTCTCTCTCTCTCTCTCTCTCTCTCTCTCTCACCCACACAAAACAGAGAACTGCTTACAAGTGGAAAATCCTGCCCTAATAGTTAAATAATGGTGTATTATGGACTGAGCGGTAATGCCTGGGCTATTTAATGGCACAGCTCCCTATAGGTGGAGTTTTTTAAACCCGGCCAGACGGCCTCGTATTACTAAACACTGGAACAAAATTTCCCCAGACGAACGATGACTGACTAAACGACCATAAACGGTTACTGGTTGTTTTATTAAAGGATAGAGTTTCCATTCGGCAGCTGCCGTTTTGTCCACTTACACTGAGGATCCCAAACTAGCATGCTCTAAGATCACTGGCTGGTTCCCAACTGGTGGGTCAAGGTCCAAAAGTGGGCAGCAAGTCATTTCCAAGTAGTCCATGGGCATGTAGATCCATCTAGTATAAATAAATGAATGAATGAATGAATAAATAACAGGGTTCCCACACTGTCAAATGTAAAATCCCCTGACTTTTCCATGACTTTCCATGATGAAAATGCTGAATTTCAATGACCTGTATAAATGTAACATGACATTTTTTTTCTCTTTACTAAAAGAGGTCTTATTAAAGTTCATTAGGTTTTATTCTGAGGGGGAAGTGAACATAACATGAATGCAAATACATAAAGGTGGACAAATTCCATGATTTGTCTCAAGAATCCCCTGATTTTCCTTGACCAGAATAGACTTTTCAAAATTCCATGACTTTCCAGACTTTCCATGACTGCTGGGAACCCTGAAATAAAGAACAAGAGGGAAATGCAAAGCGTAATTTGAAGTGTAAACAAATATCCAGTGCATTGCTTTTATGTTGAATTACTGTTTACTGTTTTCATCCGGTGGTCTTTTGTTTCTCCACAAAAAGCTACAGACAAAACATGCAGCTGCAACCAAGCAGTGCATTAATACAAACAAACAAGCCACGGCCAGCCTGTAATTAAAGAGAACGTTTCCTCTGTTCATCCTTTTCTGCAAAAACAACATAATATTTTATTGTCCTGTTGTTATTATTAGACTTGTTAACTTATTATCAGAGTTTCGGAAGCCTCATTGCTCTTTCATGTTTATTTTGTGTTTTTACTATGCGTGAACACATTGTGTGTTACTGCACTTTCCATTTTGCAAAGTGACACTGGATGGCTGTGCACGGACATGTCTTAATGACTTAATGACTAAATGTGGACCCTGAGGCTTCACCAGCTGAAAACCACAGCAACATTATTCTCATCTTCATCAAATTTACATGTAATTCTCATTTCAATAACTGGCCTCTTTTTTGTGGAGCAACGCGTGGATGGATTATGAAGCAGAAAACCAGACCGCATTAATGACGTGGGTCTTCACCAGACGTTAAACATTTCTCAGCACAAAACAGAATGGACACTTGTTTCCAATGCGAATCAACTTGTTTCCAGAATTTACTTGAATCAAGTGTCATTTTCTTGATCCTAGTGGGCTGATCTGCCGTATTCTGCCTTGTTTCATCAGATTTATACTTGTTCCCAGAAAAATTCCTCAAACAAGTGAAACTGCATTGGAAACAAGTGGGATTGTCTCATCCCACTGGCAGAAACACTATATTTAAAATGAGCAACAGTTATATTTACTTTTAAGATAAGACTAAGCACTTTATGTTTTTTCTTTTAAGCGTGGAGTTATGTAGCAGGGATTTTAAAAATATCACTGAGAGATTGTGTCAGTCATTCCATATTGATTTGCTATAAATCGTGGGTCAGAAATTTCCAAATTGAGCTTCAGGGCAAACGAAATGTGAGATCTCTAGGCGTAAACCAGCACATTATTTGCTGTTTGGGCTGGTTTGTGTGTGTTTATAATGCATTGGGGTTTCATAGATCTGCTGTAATGTCATCTCAATCAGATGAGAGCAGCTTCTCCATTTAGTTTGCCTCTAATACATAATCACTGCTTTTCAAAAAAGACGTCGAGCACTATTGTAATCTGTTTTTCTGACTCCAGAGCAGCATGTTTTTCATGCATGTGGAGCTTTTCATCTCTCATCATGCAAAGCCTCCTGTCTGACCGACACCTGAAAAGCTTCCTGCTGTTTATCCCTCCATTTAAAAGTTTGTTTAGAGGTCAACCTATTGACTTTAAGTTTATTTACAATGGTGGTCCCTGCCCTCTTTGGCGGTATAAAAGCAACAGTAGGAGTTGTCTTTGCAAAGATCCTGCAAAGACCACTTAGCTAACACAGATGGACCTGAGGCTCGTCTCTGCTGTCCTGGCCCTGCTGCTCGGCCTCTCTGCAGCACAAAACAACCTGCTGGTAAGAACCGCGCCTCCACACTTCCAAAAATATCATATTATTACCTGATCTTGTATTTTGTGTTAAAATCCTGTTTTTTCTTTCAACAAGCAAAGCAATCTGTCAAAATTTACCTGAAGCAAGAAATAACATCTTGACAAAATGCAGCTCAGTCCACATATCATGATAATGCTTTTTGCATCTGGATTTTGAACTCAAACAGTTCGCACTCTTTTTTTAAGGTGAATTTAAGGTCTGTTCTAATGGACATTTTTGCCTTTTTGTGGCCAAGCACCTGTAACTCTAACTGGTAACGGAGTGCATTTCTGTAGTGCCTCTCTGTGCTTTATGTATACATGATGTAGTACAACCCAAGACCAAAAACAACACTAAAAACTGGAGTTAAATGTTTTTATATGGTAATAGGTTAATGTTCTTCTCTCCCTCTGTGTTTGTCTCTCTGTAGGTGCGCCCTCATGACGAAGGTAATAATTATTCATTCATCTCTGAACAAATGGTTAATGAGTCTCAATTAACAATACTGCACTGCCACATTAAGTAACTGGATCTTTTATTTTTAGATATGAAGGCGAAGGAATCCAGCCATTCACACATTACTTCAAAAATTCTGGAAGCAAATAAAGGTAAAACATATTAAATCTATGTTTCTTATGATATAATGTAAATCAAATCTTTCATGCATTCCTGCAGACTTTAGGGGGAAATTGCTGACCTGATCACATCAGTTTTTTTTGTGCAAATCAATGCACTGTGAGTGTTGACACATTTTCAGTCTATTTAATGTACTGATCACATATGTTCTGGTATCCAGGCATCGACCACATGCTGGTGGAAGGAGACGTGCTGCTTTCCAGGAAGAGGAACGGCATGAAGTGCTGGAGAGACTACTGCAAATGGCAGAAATCCCCCAGTGGACTGGTTGAGGTGCCGTACACCATCAGCGATTATTTCTGTAAGTCCACAAAAGTTTAAATTATCTAAGTCTGATGGAAAAAAATTAGCGAGTGGAGTCTTAATTATTTTTGTAAAAGAATAAACATCTTCCAATAGGGTGAGACAGGTTCACATTTTCAGCACAGGTTCATTTTCTGGCAGCATGTTGAGATAAACAAGATCCCAGATTGAAGGTAAAATCTCAGGACAAGATGTTTTTCAGAAAAACCAAATTGACTTGTTAATACATTTAATTACCTTTAAACATTTTGTCTGAGGCTCACTGAGCTGAAACAAGCCTTTTTCATGTACTACAGTGATTATACAGAACCTTAATGGAAGGATGATGCTGTTGTTTTGATGTGAAATTAGTCCACTATCATTTAGATGAGTCATGATTAAAAGTGAACCTTCCACACATTTCACAGCTTGTGTTATTTTTATTTATTTATTTATTTATTTATTGCCTTGGATCCAGTATTTTCTTCTGGAGTGTTGTGCTACAGCAGCTGTTTGGTTTCATTGCAGACGATTATGAAAAGGCCACGATTGAGAAAGCTATGAAGACTTTCCACATGAAAACCTGCGTCCGCTTTGTTCCTCACAGCGGCCAGTCAGACTACATCAGCATCGAGAGTAAACTTGGGTGAGTTTGTGTCCAGATCCATGAAATGTTAGTGAGCCCACGACCTTCCCTCTAACGCCACCAACAGGCCAATCAGGGCATCTGGATTCCATTCTGCGTTCTAATTGTTAGCTAGATGCTAACAGCTAGATACTATCTAGTCGTATCTAGTTTAGAAAATTTTAAAGGAAACATACACTTTGTTCTCTTCTTCTGTATGAAATTTAAAAAAGTGGAAGTGCAGAAGGCACAGCCGTTATGTTTGCTAGCCAGTGCACTGATGACTTCAGAATTAAAGGTCCACTTTGCAAAATTGTGGAGGGTTGATTGAAGTAACTGGCAAACACAGGGAGTAATCATGTACTTTGATGGTTGAATCTACATGGTTTTCTTCCAATTTACTGATAGATTTGTGTTTTTTGTCAGCTGAGTTTGAACAGTTCACACTTCAACAGATCCTCTGCAGCTTTGAATCATTGGTCCAATATTCCAAAATGTTTAGTCCAAATTCTCTCAGACAGAAACTCCTACAGACATTTCAGAGTTTCCTGCCCTTTCTTTCTTGACTCTGTTGTCCCTCCACTTGTGTGAACCAACCGATGTTGGTGTTGCTTAGTTACCCCAAAGCACCAACGCTGTGCATTAAAGTTGCTATTGTACTACTGCAGTCAGAAACCATGGAAATCCTGCCCCTCTCACCTCCATTCTCTCTTCATTCCCCCTGTTCACTCACAGTCTTTTAACATCATGATGCTCTTCAGTTAAAACATGAAGCTGTAGCTCAGTCCACAATCTAGACTTTAACTTTATGTTATAGGCATAATATTGCAGTATGGTTGAACTCAAAGGTCTTCAAAGGACCCTCATGGGTCCATGAGGAGCTGCCAGGGGGCCACTGGCAAAATGGCGGTCTGTGGCTTAATTAAAGTCTAGCCATGCATAAAGCTTTGCAAATTAATGAAACAGGAATCTGTCTTTTTTATACCTCCATGATGCCCAAATATGAACAAATACATTTGGATTTTCATTTGTGACGTTGTCTTCGAAGTTGTTTTTCAAATAGTTTGAGGGAAATTCACTGTGATCTCTGTAAAACCAGCCACCAGCCTGTATCATCACCGTCCTGCTGCTGTCAGGGATCAAACCGGCTGCCTGACGTTTACCTTATCCTCCATGCAGGTGCTATTCGACCCTGGGCAGAGACGGAGGGAGGCAGGAGCTTTCCCTGTCTGTGTACGGCTGCATTCACCACGGCATCATTCAGCACGAGCTCCTCCACGCGCTCGGCTTCCACCACGAGCACACGAGGAGCGACAGGGACCGCTACGTCAGGATCAACTGGGGAAAAATCCCAACAGGTGCTGAACAGAGTTCGGTCGCTTCCGTGGTGTCAAGCAAAATGTTACCCAACAGACTTAATGTCCCAAATGATTACACGGCACAAAATAAGACTTATGCAAATGGATATGCAAATGGATAAAAATAAACAGCTCATTTTGTCCAAACGCTTCATATATTTGCAGAAGCCAGCTGAAATGTGTTGTTATTTCCGTGTTATTTCTTTGCATCCACATATCAACCCTAAGCTTTGTTTTTGTGCCGTATTTTGAGCAGCTGCTCCTGCTGCCTGAAATGCAAAACACATCACTTCCTGTGGAGCAGAGAATGTTTCCCAGGAAAGAGAAACCCTGTCACAGACGTTCTGAACGACAAACACAAAAAGCTTTCGTGATCTATGTCAGGGCCTCTCAAACTTTTTGTTTTTTCCATTTGCAGTTATTTATTTACTCATCAAAGGAGGCCTCCAATTTTAAAATGACTCCATAATTCAAAGGAAAACAGTCAAAAAATGGAGAAAAGTTAAACCTCTAAAAATAATTTTGTATAATAAAAATGTTTTTCTATGTCATAATCAACCTGCGACCCCCCCAGACTCATCTCATAACCCCCTGGGGGGTCCCGACCCACAGCTTGAGAACCACTGATCTAGGTTACATCACTTTTGTATGGCAGCGATTAGCGTAGCCATATGTTCATCTGTGGGACAGATTTTTGGCTCTTAAAGAAAACACCTTCAATCTCACTTTGAGAATCAGTGCTCTGGTTTGTTTATTTGAGAAACTTCCTTCCTTACATTCTCTCACATAGATTTATTTTATTCCACAGCGACGGCCTACAACTTCCACAAAGCAGACACTGACAACCTGAACACTCCATATGACTACTCCTCTATCATGCATTATGAAAGGTAACTCTCATCTTGACTCCTGAAATTAAGCAAAAGTTTTGAGTGTTAAAGTTTGGGTGGTAAAAGTGTCAGAAATGTTCAGGTGTCAAAGAGAAAATCAATAATTTATTTGTGTAACATTTTGAACGATTTAAGGTTTCAGCAGGACATTAAAGGACATTTAAACAAGTTTTTTTTCCATTTGTACATTAACTTCTGATGTTGTATGTTTTTGTTTGTTTGTTTGTTTGGGTTTTAATTATTTTGCTTTTTTCCACAGGACTGCCTTTACATCAGAGTACGGAGCAGAGACCATCACTCCCATTCCAGATCCGTCTGTGCAGATTGGACAGAGGAGCGACATGTCTGATATCGATATCGTCAGGATCAACAAGTTATATAACTGCAGTGAGTAAAAAATTAACACATTAATCATGTCAAATAGATAGAAAAAATGAGCTGTGAGAGATGATATAATTACACTGAGATCTCACAAAAATGAAACATCACTTTTCCAAGATAAATAAAATGTGCAGGTCTTTTGATGAAAACCAGAATCAGAACCCGACTCTGATGCCAGACCGCTCTCTCTTTACAGATCTGTGAAAGGAAATGAAGACGACTCAGTTAAAATGATGCCTGCTGTTTTCATGAGCTGCAATAATCCTGATCACAGACTTATTTACTCATGAAAATCCAAGGCAGCGAATAAATCTAATTCAAGAATTCTTGTTTTCTTTGTTTCTTGTTTTCTTTACCTCGACAACACTGAAAGGTTTCGTTTATTTTACTTTGTTAGGTTGTTTTTTGTGCTTTGGCAGTGTATGGAAGACTGTATCAATAAAGCATAATTGAATTGAAAAAATGTAATATCTGATACCCAAATACTGTATTAGACACTTGGAGAAAAAAAAAGAAAAAGAAAAGTAAGGAAGAAAGTTTTTAAAAAATCAAGTAACGACATCAGGAAACTTTTTGACGCTCTGGAATAAAACCTTTTATTTATTTATTTATTTCATCATAAACGACCCTCTCACACAGCCAGAATCAATAAATGAAGAATATATCACCAAAATATACAACCACAAGCTGCTGTACTGACAAGGAACAAAAGACTCATGGAATGATTGTCTGAGCTTTATATATAAATAATAATAATAATAAGCTTCGTATGGTAACAATAATCAATATTACATCCTGGGTGCTGCTGTAGTCATTTAGCATATTTCCCCCAATGCCTCTGCAAACTGATTTTAGAGACCATGTTAACGCATTCACTATCCATCAAAACACACATCCACCACTTCAAATTAGTTGCAAAACATTTATTCACAAAACGCCATCAATATTATATCAAAGTATAAGAAGATAGTAAAAGCTACAGAGCTAAACTCTGAAGTTATGTACTGGCTTGCAGTGTAATGATAATATTCTTCTTCAGTGGGCTGGATCGGGGGGGTAGTGGGGGGGTTCAGGCGGAGGCAGCGGTGGGAGGAGTGGAGCTGGTCGGCACCTTCGTACAGGAGAAATGAACCAGCTCGTGT
>OMLF01050977.1:0-11148 GCA_900302615.1 Holocentrus rufus
ACCCCCACGTTAACTCTGAACTTGAAGTAATTGCACCCTGGGGACCCTGATATGAAATCAATATTTCAGTTTGTGTAAGTGTTGTTTAAATGTCATACTTGAACACTGAGAAATAGATTCAAAGAGATGAAAAGACAATAAACACTCATACATTCTGTTGGATCATAGCAATTTTGTGGTGAATTGAAATTATGTGAAATTAAATTATTCCTCATTTTGCAGAGGACCCCCTGGAGGCCCATCAAGGACCCCTGGGGATCCCGGACCTCACTTTGAAAACCACTGAGTTACACTGCTTACTAATGTTTCTACAGTCTTTGTTCTTTTCTTCCTCTTTCCAGGCTTTACTTCATGCATTAACAAAGGAGGACATTGCATGTGTATTTTAGAAATATGATACTTCATATTTCCTAAATCACTTCATGACCCCACTGATGCCATGTGGCGACCCACAGGTGGGTCCCGAACACCAGGTTGAGAATCCAGTACATTCGCTGGTGTTTTATACAAGACTAAGTACTGTTTATCACACAGCTAACGTGCACAGCAGCACAATGTATGTGTGTGTATGTGTGCATGCTTTTGTGTGTGTGTGTGTGTGTGTGTGTGTGTGTGTGTGTGTGCATGTTTAGAGGGTTGCATGGCCTTGCATCTGTGCAGGCATGTATCTAACAAGTGCATGTGTGATTGATAAAGTATGTGTGTTTGCCAGAGAACACCACACTCACAAGGCATGCATGTGTGTGTGTGTGTGTGTGTGTGCTTGAGATGCCCGTCCAGCCCTCCCTCAGCTCGTTCAACAATAGAAAAGCTCAGCGTAGCGTGAGAGAGCAAAGCATTATTTTATCTAAATACACTCAACTCTCCCTCTGTCTCGGCGTTCCTACAGAATCAATAGTCATTAAGCTCAGAGTGAATTGATCTTTCAGCGCTATTTGCCGATTCCTCGGACTAAACTAATACCAAATGAATCTGGCACCCTGCGTATAGGGCAGCAGCTGAATGAATGTTGTCGAGGCTGCAGGAGCGGATCGCATGTAATGGGATCTGCACCTTTTCACACAACCTGCCGCTCCTCACCGAGCCGGTTTACCAGGTAACAACAGGGCACCATGAGAAGACGACTGCTGATTTATTCCACGTTATTTAATACCGACGGAGGGACGGTGGGGTCGGAGAGAAAAGAGACAGACCGAGATACAGATGAAATGGAGGGAGATGGAGAGGAGGTGTGAGTGAGTGAGTGGGAGAGTGAGGGAATGATTTCGAAATCAAAAAAAAATAAAAAAGTCAAACTCTTGAGATTCAGGAAATAACATATTTAATTTACTGCAGCAACAATAAAAAGTAGATTTTGCTAAATAATTGAGTGCACACAAACCCCGCTTGATCCATTTCCGCTTTTTTTCCCCTGAGTTTGTGCAGATGTTGACGTGTGTGTGTGTGTGTGTGTATGCTTGAGGCAGGCTTTAATGTTTATGCACATTTTTTAGCGTGTGTATTCATGTCTGTGTCCCTGCCACCATGTGTGTATTTCCTCCGCTCCTCTTTCCTGAATCTACAGACACTATAAATCAACTTTTACAGCAACTGTCTGTCATCTCCGTCTTCACTTTGGGGGAACAGTAATGGGATAATCAAATTAAACTGCATGTGCATGACATCCCTTCCCTCTTGTCATCTCCCACATGCATCTCTCACCCTATGAAGCACAAAAACAGTTTCGCTGCAATTACTGACATTTTATAGTGGAGCTGCTTTATTTTATGGTATAGAAGAGAGTGACAAAACATGCAGAAGAGGGGAAAGTATGTATATTCATAGTTGGACCCCATCCTTTGTATAGATATGGGAATTAGCCGTGTGTGTAAGTGTGTATTCTTGCATTTCTGTCCCAGCAAGACGTCCTCCGACATGTGGATATTTTGTCAGCTCTCATTTTGAAGTGATCAAAAATAGTAACAGTCAGAGACACGTCGCGAAGCAACTTAAGCTGATAGTCACTTGCAGGCCGTCCAGTGGATCTGCGGCGGAATGAGATTGAAAACAGGATTTCGAGTAATGTCACGTCCGGAGTTGTGACAGCGTAATCAAACGAGAGGCGCACACGCTCACACGCACTTATTTAGAAAGTAATCTGTAGTCATGGATATTTAAATGGGCTTATGGCTTTGGATCACACACACAAACACACACACACACACACACAAATCCATGAACACAAAGATGACAGTGGCTTGTTCTTTGCATGTGAAGATTTCAGATCCATGAAATCTGCTGGTGGAGAAAGAGATCCTAACTCGGCGTGTGCAATGGAAGCAACAACTCTTACAACTCCCCTCTGTCTGATGTGCTCTCTCTTATTGATCAGGTTTTGGTGACGATGTTTGCCGCAGTCAGCTGGTCCCTAATTTGGTCCTTGCAACACTTTAAATTCTGCAGCTGCTCTGCTTGCACAGAAGAGAGGAAGATGCTGCCTTTATGCATCCAGTGTCATTCAGCTGCACGGGGCCAGTGTAGCATAACTACTGAAGCAAGAGATTAGATTTGGTGCCGGGCATCTCTGCTCTCTCTAGAAAGACATTATTTGTTCTGTGGTCCAGCCGGCTGATGTTTATAATGCAGTTAAAGGCACGGAGGGTGGAGGCATTCAAGCACCCCAAGGCGTCTGCTGTACGTGGCTGTACATAACGCAGGTTTCTAATCCATACGGCGGGGAAGGAAGGAGCGCTGCCCTGTAAACCCGGAGCTCGGTCGACAGGAGCAAGTGAATCATTTTGTCAGATGTCGGTGCGGTGGACTGGATGAGCTGGAGTTTAATCCCAAACACTTTATTTTACCTGGTAAATCTCAAGGAGAAGACAAATCTGGTTTCCAAGAAAGACCTGCCGGGCCAAGAAAGCTGCACCAAATACATGAATTAGAGTTATAAGCAACAGAAAAACAGTGTAAGTAGATGTAAGCACTATAAAAATTATAAAAATTTAATTTCCAATGCAGTTTCAGGAATTTTTCTGGGAACAAGTGCATGTAGGAACAAGACAGAATAAGGCGGATCAGCCCAGTAGTATCAAGAAAATGACACAAAACAAGATTTTTTTTAATTCTGCCATAGAGATCATATTCAACAACTTTCAGCAAAAACTCTAAAACACTATAGAAACATCTATCTGTATGTGTATCTGTCCATGCATTTTATGATGGACAGATAATTAAAGACAAGGCCTCCCGTTTCCTAAAGTGCCCTGACTGTGTTTATCTGTTTCTAATGGAGGGTTAGACCTCATGGAGTTCAGCAGGTGTCTTCCTCATGCTCAGAGATGTATGAAACAAGGTACACTGGTCACATTATCTAGGTCTGGTTCCTCACAGACTGAGCGGCGCTGTCCTTACAAAGTGCCACATGGTCACACTCGGCGCTGCCAAACGGTGACGGAGCCTCAGTCAACAGCCGCGCCGTCCCGCCCGCCTACATCCTGCAGCCACCAAGTCGTCTTACACCTACTGTTTCCTACTGTCTGTCCTTTGTTGCCAGCACAGATTTTTTTTTTCTCGACATGATATTAGAGTAGAATGAGTTGTACTTACTGATTACTCCCTTTAGACACACTGTTAAATAAAAGCAGCTTTATAGGTTAAATGTCTAAACTAACATTTTGGTCACCTCATTCAGTACATGTAGATTAACTATGTTTAAAAATGACGAAATTTAACTGAAAGTCTGTTCTGTTTCTCTTTACTGAACAAAAATATGACACGTTGCATTTTGTTGGCTCATGCAAAATGAAGCTGCTTGCTGGCCAGCTATTCCAACACTATTTCAGCTCAGGCAAACTGTCCCATTAGCCCCATTTTCTTCTTCCTTTCTTTCAATAAATTGTGGGTAGCATGGAATTGCAATGCTTTAGGCCAAACAACTACCATGTAAATAGTTCCCCTTTCCTTTATATATCTAAATTAAGTATATAGCAAGACATAACATGAAATATGAGCTGCTTTTATTCTAATTTATAAACCTTTTTTTTACATTATGAACTCAAATAAAGTCCTAACAGTATATGATGAGAGGATTGGGACAAAAATCATCTTTGTTTGTCCAATTATAGCTGTGTTAGTAGATATTGTAGGAGACTAGCATTATCCTGAAAGTGAGAAAATGAGAACTTGTTAATTTAATAAAATAAAAAAAAAATGAGATTTTGTTATGAATGGACAGGTCATCAAATAAACACCAATCGGAATTTGAGATTACTTAAAGGTTTATCTTCATACTTTGGGTAATGGTAGCCACCTCCACAGAACATGCTAGCTGGCTAGTTAGCTTAAAATTAGTCTCTTCCACAATCTTCAAATGCTCCATAGATAAGTCTGTAATTCAACCAGGAGAGGAAGCTGTCATCTTTCTCCTAAAAACTCTTCGGATCAGAGGAGTATTTGACCAATCACAAGACAGCGTTCACAAAGATGTATTCCCAGAGACAATCTACTGTGTTAAAGTGTTAGCATACACACCACGCCGGATCTGAGTTACTGAATGGAGTTGAAAGCAGAAAGTGACAAGCGAGCGGGTCGGTGCGACATGTAATCCAACTGCAGCTACACGCTGATACACTGCTTCCCTCTATCTCTCCTCTCCCTCTGCTCTCATTATGATCGTTGCATTAGAATGAATGAGACTCTCTCAACCAATCACTTCAGAGCTTCATGGATCATCTGTCTGCCAGGCCATTAGACTGCCAACTTCTTGACATTTACCAGCAAATTCATATTTCACACACACACACCCACGCTCATATGCACACATACACACACACCACACACACACACAGAAAAAAAGACAAAATGACCCCTTTGGTCCTCACAGTGGTAGTAGTACACCCACAAACACCCATACACACTCTCACACACACACTGAACGCTTGTTGACATTTGCCAGCTCTACACATTTTTCTGCCAGGCATTTTAAAGTGAAGGACATGAGATAGATAGATCCCAGCGACTTAAGACAGATAGATCCGTTCCCGCCATAAAACTTGTTCACCGCCTCCGAGGATGCGTTTCTCTGCAGCGCGTGTGTGTGTGTGTGTATCTGTGTACGAGTGCGTGTCTGTGTGTGTACTTGACATAGACAGATCCAATCCGACCGTAAAATTTACTCGCGGTCTCTTGTTAGCCTCTTCTCTGCAGAGTGTGTGCGTGCAAACTAGATTATGTGCGGATGATATTTCAGCCGATGAAAGCTGAACCGGCCGAAGCACTGAGAGCTAGTTGTAAAGATTAACAAGGCATCATGACTTAGTTATGACACATCTTAAATTAGTCAGAACAGGAAAGGAAAGGAACTTTAAACCAAATGTTGCACTGCAAACCAGCCAGGCCAGAGATTATGTAAACACCATGGAACAACACACTGCACTGCCTGGGATGAATTATGCCACATAGCGGACACTTCATCCAGTGAGCCTTACAGTTTCATGACAGTGTGCATTTTTAGCACAGGGGGGCCCAGTAGGAACTGACCTTATTCACACAGCGGCCATTATATAGGCTGCACTTGAGGCAGGAAACTTTACATGGATGATTGGTATAAATAAAACCAACAAAAACACAAAAGTCACCCCAGGTGGGACTCTGATAGCCATCAAAATATGGGCAAAAAAGATAAAAGAAAGACTTCGCCCAAGAAATATATGTTCCCACTTATCTCTAGTGCAGTCTATCCGTCTAGATAGTTGGTCGAAGTTTCTGGTTTGCCTTAACTTTCCCTGCAAACTGTATTTATCTGCCGGAGAACAAATTCATGATAAAGTTTGCTGGTGTTCTTCAGAAGGAGACGGTTCTCAGTGAAACTCTTCGCCCCCGAGGGCTGTGGATATCGTTTTTGGAGAAAGTTGCTATTGAGTTTTACACATGTAAATTTTTGAGCATTTGAGGTCCATAAACAAACTTGCATCCAGTCCCATTGTAGGTGGAGAGAAGGGAGACAGGGGAGATCATATAAGATTGGAAACTTCACCAAGTCAGACAGAAACTATCTGGATGGACAGACTGCATAAGGAATAAGGGCGAAAATATCTCTTTTTCGTTTTCTTTTTGTATTTTGGGTGAACTGTTCCTTTAAATTGTGCACCTAACTCTTTCCAGATTCTTGCTATCCACTTGTTTCTAATATGTTTTTCATTAAGAAATGTGCAATAATGATAATGTAAATACATGCATTTTGGTAGGACACTGAACAGCAGCACATAGCTGAGCTGTCCCGGCTCTTCCAGGTAGTTCTCCCACCTGAGGCGCTCCCTCGGGTGCCAACCTAACTTTAGCACTTCACTGTAACTCTTCCCACGAAGCGACATGGTGGCAAATGTATGTTATCCTCACATGAACCAGTCAAACTCCTCAAACCCTGAGAGACCGAGCCACCTTGACCCCCCTCAGAGAGACTCTTTGGGGTACTTCCTCATTCCTCCGGTGTCCACGGAAACAGAGGCGAGGTCAGGAGAGGTGGGGACCAATGGGAGCCGGGGACTGGCAAGGAGAGAGGTCATTTATGAAGAGTACAGGAGGTCAGTCCCCTGAGTGTGTACATATACGTGAACAGACGGACACACACTCAGACAGACACACACACACACACACATCACAGACTCACTCTGAGATTGGTTTAGTCTGCGACTAATGAGGCCCCAGGGTTACTTAAAGATTCACACTAATATACCACTTTCTTTACTGTCTTAAGGACTGACAGTTAGCTGGTACTTTTACATCAGAAATATTAATTTGTCACTCCATTTTATACTATTACATTTGAATATTGTCACTATTATCATCAAAAACTATGATTAAGCATTATTCAAAGTTATGTGCAAAGATCTATATGCAGTTTTTACTCATTATTCAGGTTGTATGACCTGATAAGATTTACAGTTGTTTTGTAATCAGATTACTGTTACATGTAATATTACATGTAATACATTACTCATACATCAGCCGGTCTGTTTAATCATTAATGCACTGGAAGCAGCATGGATGTTCGACTGCTAAAGTGTGCATGTTTGCAGCCATATGTCTTGCTCTCATGGTTGTTTAGATAACATGAGAGGCCTTCCCACAGGCTGCAGCTCTAACACACACACACACACACACACACACACAAACTGAAGAGCATGTAGAAAGTTATGGCCACACATCCACCTCTGGACATTTCATATAGTCTATCTTGCAACTCCTAACACACACACACACACACACTGAGCAGTAAAGTCATATCAGCATGCAGGGACATGCTGTACGTGTGTTGCCTGCAAAGCACTCTGGGACATGTTCTCTGATCCATGGCAGAGTGAAGGGCTGGACTGTGAAAAAGGGAGGGGTAGGAGAGGAAAACAAAAGATAAACAGGTGGATAAACAAAGAAAGTTTTCCTGTGTTGTAGTCATCTGTATGGACTGGGTGTGTCTGACTGCTCCTCCACATGAACAAGTCCAGGTTCATAAGCTTCTGTAGATTATAGCTTCACTATGAAATGAGCAAAAATGTGACGGCTCGAAATATAAATTGGTCGGTACTTTGCCAAAACATCTTCTATAAAAAGACATTATCACTCGGAAAAAGAGATTTTCCACAGCAGTGTGAAAATGTGAACGTTCAAAGATGTTGGATATTGTTGAGTCAGACGGATCAAATATCAGCAACGCATCAGTGTAAGTTGTTTTGAACAGGGATTATTGCCAATACTGTGTCAGAAAAGTGCAGCTCATATCGATATTAACACCAGCAGGACATCCTGATGACTCAGAGGGTCAAAGTGCACAAACTGTACAACAGATTTAAATTCAGCTGATGGCCTGTGTCACATATAATCCTCCCTGTCTCCACTTTCTGTAACCAGAAAAAAAAACTGCATCAATAAAGCTCAAAGGATATTGATGTGGGAAAAGTAATTTAATCGGCGCCTACAGCAGCTTTAGTGCACATTGTAATATAATCAGTGTCCTGCGGAAATGTCTTATCTTCAAAATGTAAGGATTTTTTTCCACCAAGAATTGAGAAAACCTGATGTTATGATTAATATTGACACCTATTTTTTATATTTTACAATGCACAAACCATGGGGACGATATCAACTGTCAGTTCCAGCGAGATAAAATGAGCAAATAGGCCAAATTGGAGTTAAAAGGTGCCTTGCATTATTTAAATTACTTAAGTTACGGCTCAGCAGTGGAAGATCAGGTGTTGCCGCTCCTGTCTGCAGGAGTGTGTATGTCTGACTGCACGCATGTGTGTGTCACCAGGGACTGGGAAAAAAAAAAAACCACATCAGACAGACCCCTGGAGCAGCTGCTGTCCCCAGAGTGCACCCTGCTTCACACAACACACACAAACAGTATTTTGTCCTATTTACATAGTTACACACACATATAGCCCTTGTAGTACTGTGTTATGACTTAACACACACACACTCACACACACACACTTGAAACAATCTTCTCCTGCCTTGCATTCTATAGTCCTGTGTGTATTTCAGTTATGTGCTATAAGCTACAAAACGCACACTTGGTGGACAGAAATGAACACACACAAGTGCAAAAAAGCATATATGTTAGACACACACACACACACACGCACAGTTGTTGCTGTCCTTATATGACATCACAGATAGCAGTAAAGTTCAAACACACAGGATCAGATGTTAAAATCCTTTGCAGGGTGAAAGTCTGTATGCAGGAATCTGGATGCAAGAAAGTGTGTGTGTGTGTGTGTGTGAGGGGGTTAATGGCTCAGAGGTTATCAAGTGTGTGTTGAATTAAGCCTGCAACACCTCCAGACGCCCCGACGCACGAGTTCAACCTCCTTCAGCCCCATCTGCTCTCGACACTGATCACACCCACTCTCGCCTCCTCTACACCTAATTACAAACACTCAAGGGGCTGCGCTTTAATGGATGTTTTTGAGGATCTGGGCTATCTCTGAACTCATCCACCAGGTGTCTGATCAACAGGATGAGCCTCGCTCCTCTTCAGCTCACTCCTCGCTCCTCTTTAACCCTTGCCTTCTCCTGCCTCACCTCATGTCTCCACTTGGCCCTCTCCTCCCTCCCTCCTTCCCTCTATCTCTCTTATCTCTCTCTCTCAGCCTCCCTGGGGGTCACACAGGCAGATGTGCAGCCCAATTCTCTCTCTACACACACACACACACACACACACACTTCTGACCTCATTTCTCCAAGGAGGCCAGTTTAGCGGTGCCTATTAAATGACAGCAGCTGTACAGTATGTACACACAAAGCGGCGGAGATTCTTCTTCATGTGAAAAAAACACAGCAGTGGGAGTCTTAGGATTCCTCTACATGCAGCAGTGTGTGTGTGTGTGTGTGTGTGTGTGTGTGTGTGTGTGTGTGTGTGTGCGCAGTCAAAAATGTCCTCTCAAGCATAGCAAGAGAGAGAAAACTGTGGACATCGGGTTAGTCCAAACAGCCATTTGAGCATCTTTGTTTCCTAAGGCCATGTCCACACTAAGCCAGGCAAATTTAAAGACTTTTTTTTTTTCATTCCTTCCACACTAAGCCGACATTTTCCACTTGTGAAAACGGGGTATTTTGAAAGCGCTCTCCAGGGTGCTGAAAATTTGAAAACGGCAGTCTGATCATGTAGTGTGGAGGGGGGAAAACACAAGATGACACAAGATCAAAGAGAAACAACAAGATCAGGAGCCTTAAATTTATCATAAATTTATTACTGTTAAATGCCAGAGACAAAAACAGCTTCATCTAGATGTCTTGCTGAAACCACATTACAGTAGGTGCATGGTGCAAAAAAACAAAAACAAAACACTGATATGTTTGTAGCGAATGTTCAGCCAGCATCATGGAAAACATTACATGCAATGTGAATTATATACATAAAGCTAAAGGCCTGTGGTATCTCTGAAAGTGTTTGAGTGCAATCAAGACAGCGGGGATATTTATGACCTGAGGAGAGGACAGAATTGTCATGAGAGGCTGAACCGGGGGGTGAAACACATGCTCACTGGGAATTTAACGCCCCAGTTCAGCCTCTTCACCACACTGATCCCTCTAGCTTGGTGGTGGCTTCGTGGTTTCACACTTTGAAGGGGAAAAAGAGTGAAAGAATTATGTTTGTAGTCATTTTTCACACTTTTAAAACTCACTGAAAAGCTGTCCAAGTCCGTACACTTGTGGAAACCAGCCAGTTAAAAAAAAAAAAAAAATCTTGAAAAGTTGACTTTGCATACAACATTTTCATTCAAAATCAGTAAAACGTTCATTTGCATACAATGAGCTCTCCATAGACTGCAGATTGTTGGGTTGCAACTCTGTTAATCAATGCATAACTGAGCCTATCTGCTCAAATTGTTAATATTTTTTTTTTTATAATGAATCATCGATGGGGTTTTTGTGCTGGCAAATGAATTCAACAGAATGGTTAGTAGGAGGGGTGTAAAAGAGCCTCCACGAAATTGTTGCAGATGTGAGCTGTGATAACAAGTGAGAGTAAAAGGATAATGAAATGCAGCTAATAAAAGCAGTAACAGCAAATTATGATAAAGGATTAAATGAATTATTGTAAATATTCTCATTAACAGCAAGCAAACTGTAGCACTCCATTCTGATGAAAAAAAGTTTTACATGGTACTTTTAATTAATTTCATGGCCCTGAACCCCTCGAAACCCATTTAAAAACCACTGTAAAATTTCAAAAATACAGTGATGATCATCATGAGCATAAGGGGTTTGTTTGTTAACTTCATGGATACTGAAGTTTACAGCCAACAGTCTGAATTTGTTCTTAAAGATCTTTGATGGTTTGAATCAACCAACAGGCTTCAATCATTTTTCATCTAAAGCGACTGCCAGCTTCAAGCTGAACCAGTGCAGGTGTTGGTGTAGGTGTTTGTGTGTGGATGTGAGAAACAGAGAGACAGAGAGATCAGGTCTTAAAGCTCGCCAAGAGCCAGGGGCATGAATTAAACCCTCATTAGGATCTGGCACCTCCAACATCTCCTTGTCTGTTATGTGTATGTGTGTGTGTGTGTGTGTGTACATATGTATCTAAACTACTTGGCACCAATACAACTACACAAACAGCACTTTCACTTGTGTTTCAAAGACCACACAGACACTCAGTGAAGG
>OMLF01050979.1:0-12992 GCA_900302615.1 Holocentrus rufus
AGTCTGTTTTTCCACAAAAGGTTTTTTAAAATATCAGAGAGCTGCAGCTCTGAGTTCTGAGTCATTAAACAGGACTATTCTCATCTTGTTAAATTTAAACTGGAATATTTTGGACTGTGTATGTTGACTGCCGTGTTTGTGAAACATCTTCAGACCGTAGCTGTCGCCAGATAGCTGTGTGTGTGTGTGTGTGTGTGTGTGTCAGAATAAATCATTGCCTGTCCTCTCCTGCACCTCCATCCTCCACAGAGTAAATCCCCTCATTTGGCAGAGCGCTGGGCCGATATCTTTCCCTGCGACCGGCCGCGGCGGCGGCGAGGCTTAGCACACACTCGAATGTTTTCATACAGCTGTCATCAGATATTAAGAGGCAGTTAAGCTGAAATGGCCCGACATCTTTTAAGTCTGATGATGTTGCTGTGACTCTTTCATGTCGAGCACATATGCACTTCTGTCAGGTCGGCCGCCCGATGTCACGCAGCGAGAACAGTCACCGTGCGGCGAGCGGGCGACTGATTGCGCTGAAATATTGATGCAGGGTGGGCGGCGGGCAGGACTGTTCTGCTTTTCCCTGAATCTTTTTGGTGTTTTAAAGTCGCAGCAGCCCGTTGACGTCCTGCTGATCCGACCTGCTGAGAGCGGCACACTGAAACGTTCACGTCTGTGCACCTCGGAGCTGCTAGTCAAGTTCAAAAATGGATGTTTTAGTCATGTGTCAAGTAAAATCCCCAAACATCGTCTGATTCCAGCTTCACTAAGATCACTAAGATGCTAAGACTGCCCTCCTTTCTCTGTTCATATCATTATAAATTCAATACTTTGATTTCTTTTTTGGCTGCTGCTCAGATTAAGGAAGCAATTTGAAGACATCACTTTGGACTCTGATCACTTCTTTGGTTTTAGTTTTCACACTTTAGTCATTAAATAATTAAGCAATCGATCAAAAATAAATAAACTGGCAAAACTAATCATTAGCTGCAGCCTTGAGGGATTCTAAATGTCTCAATCTTGCACTTTCATGCACAGTTCTGCAGCAGTTTTCTCTTTTAAAGGAGTCAAGTTGGTCACATCCAGTCGGGGCCGGAGTCCAGGTCGTCTGAGTTCAGTCCGAGACCAAAAACAGTCGAGTCAGAGCAAAAATCAGGATGCAGCTTCTGTCCAAGCAGAGCAAGTCCAGTTCAAGCAGTGCACACGTCTGTCTGAATGCAAACTAAGAAGTTTGTCACATTGGCAGAGGTGCAGGTCTGAGTGCAGGAGCTCAGTATTCAGACCTGCATCCAGCTCATTAATGCAGAAACGTGTTAAACACCACGACACACACAGGTGGAATCCCTTAAACTGGTTTGGAGTGCCGGGAGAAAATCAATAAAAGTGAAGGAGAAAACCACGAGAGTCGACATCCAGTAGCAGCCAAGACCAAGACGACTTCTTCCACTCTGTCATCGTTCAAACACAGATCCCAACCTTTCCAAAGAAGACAAATATGTGACTCTGAATTTCAGTGATATGTGCATGAAATGATGCAGAAGATATCTGGACATGTGGTGTCTTGTCTTTGATTATTTCCGTCAGTATGAGCAGGATGTTGCAACGAGCAGATACAGAATATATGGGACTTTTTTTCTAATTGTGAAGCTCCTGAAGGGTAAATTTAAGGGCTGAATCAGAGTTTAAGGGGTTAAAATAGGTGAGTAGAGACTGAGTTGACTCCAAGGCGTCAGAGCAGCGAGGCTGAGGAGCTCCATCCCTGCGTGGCTCTGCCTCGCTGTGAGCTGCTCTCGGACGGCGGCTCCTCCCCTCGCGCTCTCAGCCACATCAATACTCTGCTGTCCGCTCACATCAAGTCCAGCTCAGTGTTTTCATGCCACGCTGACCCGCGGTCGAGGGGGAACGTCGCTCTGCTGTTGCGTAACCTTTTCCCTTAATCTAATCGCTTCCTCGTATTCCCTCACTCTTACTCAGCATCATCTTGTAGGTTCTCCTCCTCACGCGTGGCGTTCCAGGCTGGCTGTGATGGAGACGCTTCATCTTCATCCTCCAGGAACGCCTTACCTCCAACCTCCCCGACCAGGCTTTTAGAAACAGTGTTAAACGTTTTCTGAGACATTTTAACACAGTCATCATTAACATTTATGAACAGGTTTTTAATAAATTCACAATGTTGGAGCACATGCCGACAGTGCTCTCCAAAAATAATATTTTTTATAAATATGGAGCTTATATGTGCTTTGCATTATATTATAGTGTAATAGAAAGCATTTGTTAACTTTTTATACAATGTTTATAATGCTAAATAGGGGGCAGAGGGATAAAGTGTAACGGTTACTCATTATCTTTTTTTTTTCTTACCCTCCCCTTTCCTTTCCTTCTGTTTCATGTAAAGCACTTTGTAGGCTCTGCTTTTACTTATAAATTTGGTTTAAATAATAATCGTGTCTTTTCATAATGTTCAACAGCAATAAATAAAACTGAAACCTTTAAATTTACTATTGTTAGCGCTAATGCTAGCCTGCAATGTGGTTTCTATGTTGGATTTCTGTTGGATTTTATATTTTATTTTATATTTTTGCTTCCCATTTTTAGTTTTTTAGAATTTTTTCAGGCCTTTTAAAAAGCAGATTTTTTTCTTTTTTGCAGAGCATTGTGTCAACTTAGATATTCAGATAACTGCTATATAAATAATAACAGTAGTAATAAACAGTAATTATAGTTGCTGTTTTTTTTTTTAATCAAGCAGCCACACAACTGGAGACCAGACATGCAAGAAGAAAAAAGGTGCTTCTCTTCCCCTTACTCAAAATATTTCTCTGTTCCATCCTTGTGACCTACTTGAAATCACCGTAATGGATAAAATGTATTATTGTTATGATTGTTATCCTGACTGGATTATTTCTGGCTTATTTTCCGTGTTGGTGTTTGTATGCTGCGCTCCTTCCTGGCCGGCTGATCTTAATGAGGCCTTGTTAAAAACATCCACATCACTGGCATTTCCCTGTAATGAGAGCGCTGAAGGTCTCCACGCTGATGCCCTTTACGGTTAGCTCGCGCTGCTCTTTCCAAAACAACATGGCCACCGCTGCAGCTGCCGCAGCTCGCAGGGTTTTAATATTCGTCTCCGTGGGAGGAACAGAAGCCGCGAGGGGGAAACGCAGAAATTGAATCAGTGCTGATGGCGTCCTGAGAGATTCACAGCAACACACAATAACACAGAGTAATGCACTGCTAGATACAGTGAAGAGCCTCAGGGGAGGAGGCTGTGAGGGAGACCAGTGTGTGTGTGTGTGTGTGTGTGTGTCTTAAAGGAAAAGTCCACCTTCTGATATACAAATTACAAATCATCAGTTTATGATCTTCAGTGCATCCAGCATCCACGTTTTGTAATTTTATTTTGTTGGCCTGCCTCATCTGCTTTATTTGGGTATTTCCTACATTTCCCAGAATGACCCTCTCCCTGCACTGGGAACCCAAGCACTTTTTAAAATAATCGTGTTCATCATTGTATTTGTATGGAAGCCGAGAACGGTGATGATTGCAGTTGTCTTTTTTTCATGCCGTTATCTCAAGATCATGAGTTAATTTATCTCGTTATCTCAAGAAAAAAAAAACACAGATTTCTGGAGAGATGATCAAGTCCTGATCACAACTGATGATTCAGAACTGAACCGCTTTCTGTGTTGTTTTGCCCTCAGTATCGACTGTCAGGCTGTGAGGAGACGCTGCCTTACAAGAAAAGACCATGAGCTGACTCAACAGGAAGCTCATGGTGCAAAAGCATGACTGTGTAGTTTTGTTTGCAGCAGGTTTGTTATCACAGCAGACAGTCTGGATCCACAGAGGCCAAACATGAGAGCCAGACCAGATCCCTGCTTCATCCAGCAGCAGCTGAAAGAAAGCCTGTTATCATGGCCGAGGTTCATGAAGACGTTTATTAAGACTTCTGTCCCACAGAACACAGTGACCCTGAAAGCATCACACACCTGCTGACATGTTTGTTTTCTCCTGAGCGTGTCTGAATCATCTCATCTCAAGAAATCGAGAATTGCTTTTTCAAGATAGTGAGATAAATTAACTCGTCATCTCAAGATAACAGCATTAAAAAAATAATTTACAAAATTGCAAAAAGCACGGCTGCTCTCAGCTTCTGTACATTTGTCCTCCTGTCAGCAGAGGGATGTTCAGTGAACGACACGGACAGAAAAAAAAGAACAGTTGTAAATGGACATTGACTTTTACATCAGACCAGTGACCTTCAGGTTACTGGTTTGAACTAAGTGATAATACGAGAAAAAAGTTCACTCTTGCCACAGTTTGTTAGCCAGTTAGCCTCGCTGATCTTTTGATCAGACTCGCTGAGTCACTGTTCAGGTCTGATGAAGCAGCATTTTCTCTACAGCTCATAATAACTAAACCACCACTAAACAGCAGAAACAAAAAGGCACAATATAAGAAATGGTCTATAAAACGTCCTGAACATGCAGAACAAGAAAACACCGTTTGTGTTTTTTTTGTTTTTGGAAGAAAATCCTGCTCACGCTGCCTTCAAAACACGACTGTGTTTGCATTAGAAGAGGAGCTGAGAGCTGAGAGTTATTGATGTTTATTTGAGGCGTCCTCTTTAAAAAGATGACTTCATTTCAGTGATTTTTTAAATATTAAACGATGAATTTCAGGTGATTTTTTTTTGTACAATGTTTTGGAGGTGACCTGATGGGGTGGATGCGCTCGGGTCGTGACTTCCTCTGTAACACTGACAGCTTCAGGCTGGTGAGGCAGCCAGGCGAGGAAAGCCCCTTAAAAAAAAAAAAAAAAAGTCAAATAACTCTCCACAAAGCAGCACAGTGTCAAGAGCAGCTCAGATCAGCAAATCCCCTCTTCACACTGGAGTTTTTCCTGAATTGTGCTCTCAGCGCAGCGATTTCACTGCAGAGCAAACAAGGCAGAGCACTTCAGAGCGTTTTTCTCAAAGCAGCGCCAGTGACAGAGGACACTGAACTGTCTTTTTGAAATTTTTTATCACTGCCGCCGCAGCTCTGCCTGAAGTGACGCCTCGCCAGGCGCAAGAGCGTTTTATCGTCTGAAAAACACGGCAAGAAACGGAGAGCAGGGTGAGGCAGAGGCAAAACACAGCTTTATTTATATGAAAATGTCATGCGTAATTAGTGTTTTCACGCTGGTGGGCAGTTATTTAATCATCACTGCTATGACTTACAGTGTGTTTCATGCTGATGACATTATTATAACCCCGGTGTCAATTATAGAAGGAACCTCTGAACACCAAAATAGAACAAAATGACAAATAACACGAAAATAAATTTGTGTTTAGAATCTGAGTTTCCTTGCATGAATCCACTGATATGTGAAATATAGTGAAATATATCATTGATATTTGAGTGTTTTTATACATTTCACTGTGTATTTTAGTGATGGTTAATAACTTATAATGGTTTGTTCACATCAGCTGTAAAGGCTCATACTGTAAATCATGTGCTGTTCATTATGACAGACTTGCTGTTTCTCCTTTTTCTTAGTTGTTTTACAGAGTAAATGTTTGGATATCAACATTAGCCTAAATTAGCTTTTAGCTGTAATTATCTAAAATCATATTTTATTTCCCATTTAATGCTACAGACTGCAGCTGCTGGAAGCATCTTGTTTTCATTTGCTTGTAGGCTTAACAGTTTGATTGACAGGAGGCAGAGCCTAATGCAACGACAGGGAACGTTAGCTATTGGTTGACATTTTATTTTGGAGCGGAAAACATGGGAGTCAGACAAGCAGAAAGAGGCAGTGTAGTGAGATGTGTTATCCTGCTTTGTTTTCGCTTTGTCCCTGAATGCAGCACGTTAAAACATGAAACTTCTCCTGAATGGAAAAGTTTACAACCTGATACGACTGTTCTGATGCGACTTTACAAAATGTTTCTTTGTCATAGTGAAATTTCATTGATAATTTGTTTTCTGAGCTGTTTTGAACTGAATGGGAGTGAATGAGCCTCAGACGTTTGGTGAAACTGATCTAAAACTTTCTTTAATTACAGTGGAACCATGTAAAAACTGCCAAAATGTAAACCAGTAAACACTGACCAGTATCTGGTGCAAGTTGCCCTGGATGCTGCTTGGATCCTGGGGACTTTCTGGCCTGGTGGTTGCACCGTGGTGTGCCGATCCGGTTTATATTCAAAATGCTGAACCCTGGTGTCAAAATTTGTCTTTCTCACTCGCTTTCCCGTCCAAAAAACGGCTGAAAAGTGAAATTTGAAAGCCAAAAATCCCAGCGGCCGGGAAGATTTCACTGAGTTGTTGGTGCTGATCCACCACCCTGTTTACCCTCACAGATATTTTAGGATTCATTCTGTGTTATTCTGGACTCTGTTTTGCCTTTAAGGAAAGTTTTGATCGTCTTTAATGAAAGAGCGAGAGGGTAATAGACAGGGTGGCAGCAGATGCTCAGGACCTGCCCTGGCTTGTCTCTGCCTTCTCTAATTAACCTCCTCACCCCAGGAGGAAACCTGGGACTCACCAAATGATCCCAGGCAATCTTGTACTGTATCAAAGGACCATTTCAGCTCCAAAACACTTCAACCGCAAAAAAATCTGCCCTGGCAACCCCACAAGTATCTGAGTGTTGTTTTCATAATTTGCCACATTTACAAATTTGCCTCGATTAGCTGTTTGTAATGAAGTGGGAGGAATTAGACTGGTTTAAAGGGGAATTGGTGTGTGTGTGTGTGTGTGTGTGTGTGTGTGTGTGTGTGAAGACCATGTGAGGTGCAGTGCAGGGCTTTCCTGTGTGTGATGTGCTGGACTGGCAGCCGGCGGTTGCGTCATGTGGAGCGCAGTAGGAGGAAGCCGGCCTCCGAAATCCCCAGCCACCGAGGCAGTTTCCTGATTGCAGAGCGTTACATCAGCTCTGCTGCAGCGCTCTGCAGCCAACAGCCGACACATCGCTGCTGCGGCGGCGGCGGCTGATGAAAGCCTCGTGTCTTCAAACAGTCAAGATTCAAAAAGGGGGTTTCACTGGACAGTTTTATGACTGAAATGCTGGTTCAGAGGCTTTTCTGCTCCGATAAGAAGAAAACTGACAGGGAGACACTGAATGCATGGAATAGTTTTTGGGTATGAATACTGAACAGGGATGGGAGGATTATGCTGATCTCACTTCATGATGCAGACTTCATGACACGATAAAACCACGATATGATGTAACTGAGAGTCCACTGATGACAAAGTCTGACTGTGCAGCATTTTGTTTATTTCTGAGCCACAGGTTTTCCTCACAACACATTTGTTTTGTTGAATCTTTGGTTTCAAAATGTTTGTCATTACAAACTGTGCAGGGGGAGCGTCTCGTTTGTGATTATTACAGCAGAATAAAATGTAGCTGATATCACGATTCATTTTTTCTGCACCACGATACATATTGCAACATTTTTGCATTGTGATATATTGTATTTTGTTTGATCGTCCCATATTAATTATGAACTTTGGTGCAGGATATCAACTAATCCAATCATAGTCCAAACCCATGTCAATATTAACTTATGCTGCTTTCTAAATGTGTGTGTCACCCTGAACGAGACGCACGCCCTTTTTAAAACGTCCAGCGGCCGTGTTGCATGATTTCACTCCCCTGCTCATGATCAGTGAGGCGGTCTGTTCTTAGAGCGGCGGCGGCGGTGTCAGATGTTCTTTATCTGAACGGTTTGCTTTTCTCCGGACGTCTCGGCTCATGGACTCGTCAGGTCAGTGGAGTCAAATCCACCTCACCCATTAATGTTTAACCTCGTCCTGGCACGCCCTCCTTCTCTATTAACTATTAACTACTTAAAAAAGTTATCTATTCTTAGTGTATATGATATGGTCATGTATATAATGTTATGTATATATGTTGTCTTACTTAAGTATAAATGTGCCTTGATGGTTGGCCATGAGAGTTGCAATAGTTTTCAGACAGATTTAGCTCTTGAAACACTCAGCAGGCAATAAAGCCTCTTGCACACGTGAAATTAAAGTCTTAACAGCAGGTGCGTCGGTAAAGAGATTAATGTAAAACACAGAATATGATACCTCAACACTGTCTTCACTCACTCTGTATTATTTATTTAAGGCGTAACGTTTCAGTCACAGAGCGGCAGGCATTAAAAGAACAATAAGAAGGACATGCAGAATCAGCTAGTCAGCTCAGATATCAGCTGACTGTAGCAGCAATCAGACATACAGGACCTGAGAGCAGGTTAGATAAATATCAGGTCTAGAGAAACCATCAAAAGACAAAGACATTGTCTATTTTCAAAAGCATGTGGGTTTCAGTAAGAAAACAAGGCTTCCCTGTTCATTTTGGAAGAATGTGATTTTTCCAGAGGTGTTATTCTGCCAATTCACCCCAAATAACCTGCCGGACTCTTTGAGACAAACTGCTGTAAACTAGATTGCCTGTTTGTTGCCCCATTTGCCTCCAACATGGACTCACACAAACAGACAGCTCTGGTCCGGGCGGCTCAGTAGAAGCCGTAAACTGAGTGTAAACTGAATTTGTAAGCATCATTAAATTGCTGTTCAGTTTGACTTCTTCGAGCGAACTGAGCAGCAGAGTGAAAACGGGGATCTGAGCCAGGGATTTAAACTGGACTGTGTGAAATAAAAGTCGATGGAAATCACCGGAGTGGCGGCGCTCCAGCGGTTTGCAGGACTTCCTCCACTTCCCTCCGCACAGCCGCATCAGGCTGACGTGTTTTGGCAAAAGCCTTCATCAGTGCATTAGGACTTCGCCAATAGTACATGACAGAGCCTGCAGCCTGCAGGCCGGCCTGCCATCCACTCTGCACAAAGCCACTGTCTGCAGCACTAACTGTAGTGTTTGTTTTTGTCTCCCATGTGATGAAATGTGTGTGTGAAGTCCGTCAGACGTCTCAGGTGAAATCTCAGACACTGCTGCTTCCATTTGGATGAACTTGGAGGGTTGATGCATCTTAAAATTGCTCTGACAGCTAAAAACTACACAGATTGGCCTGAAGGAGCATTGTATTAGCAGGTATACTGTGTGTTTAGATTGACAGACAGGCTACAGGCTACATATAGGCAGAATGGTGCAAAAAATCTCAGATCAGTTAAAGCATAAAGTCGGTCAGTTAGTGCATAAAGATTGGACTGAAGACGGCAGGCAAATCTGACCTTTTCCTTTATTTAGAAAGATTTTTCTTGGCATTTTCTCCTTCCCTTAACAGTTCAAGGCAGATATACACTGCAAAATCTCCATGTTAGCATTCTGTCTGATCTTCAGTTTGTTTCCAGAATTTTCTTGAATCAAGTGTCATTTTCTTGATCCTAGTGGGCTGATCTGCCTTATTCTGCCTTGTTTCAACAGCAGCCATCTGATGATGAGGATGGTGCTGTGAAAGAGCTTACATGCTCAACAAACCTTCCCTGGATAAAGATCTATATTTGCAAATCTAATAAAAAAAAATGTTCTTCACCCAGGAGTCACCCGAGTAATGAAGGCAGTAATGTGCTTCGAAAATAGAATATTACATGATTATATGTTACATGAATCGACTCTCTAACCTCTTGCTGCTCCATGATGGCTGGCCAGATAACACTGTCTGCAACACACGCAGTGATTTATACTGTATCACATTACATTACATCTCCATTTTAAAAGCCTTGGGATGTTGCATTGAGTTTGATGTTTGTGAACATGGACGTTGTGAGCTGTGAGGTCACCGGACAGATATCTGATCGATAAGTTATTGTCTCTTCATGCAGTTCACATCATGTTACATGACAAGTCAAAATCATAACATAAAAATATTTGAGATATCAGTTCCAACCATTTTCCCAAAGCCAACATAATCACTTTCACCATGCTATAATTGGAATATTTTATCTGTGTCTGGATTGACTTGACACACCACAGAGTGGATTATCCTGTTTATACCGTGACCACCTGCCAACAGTAAAAAGTAAGGAGATAATTCATTTATTGAGTAGTATATTCAGAAAATAAATATTTTAGACCTGAACTATTTTCATACAGGTCAGACATCCTGTCAACAAAGACTCTACTGGCTGATTCAGCTAACATTATTCAACTTGAGCCATGAGCAGTAGACATCCAAAATGGATTAAATAAAGCCTGTATCTACACAAAAATGTCTCAGCTAGCTCAGTGTTGGTGTTAATGTTGTGCCTAAGTTAACTGCTCGAAAATAATCACAAGAGTTCTGAAGTAATCAGTATTTTAAAAACAGGGACGAATGTGGAGGCTAATGTCGGCTAATGCAGTTAGCTTAATGCTTATGCTTCAGTTTGTTGCTATGGTTACATAGGTTGGTTTGAAACTTTGAGAGTATGGATCTAGAACAGTGATTAGATAATAAATAAGCCATATTGTTGTGCAGCAGTGCTTCTATGGATGTAAGTAAGTTGTGTTTCCTATACATTGTGTTTGCTAACGTCAGGGCTAGCTTAGTGACTGTGAAAAATCACACTGTAAAGCCAACCTTGTATATTTTCTATAGAAGAGATGAAGGCAGCCGATAAAAGACAGAGCAAAAGCACCGAAATCATATTCGAATGAACTGATCATCATTATTTTTATTGATTTATTATCCATAAATGTGTCATTGGATTGAACAGGATCTGTCCTGTCTGATACAACAGTTAGATCCGGTCAAGCGATTTGATTGGTCAAGAGGCATTACACCAGTGCTGATATACAGTAACGTTATAACATCACTCTGACGCCTAACTATATGTATTACTGCGCTTTACAAGTGTTATGTAATACTAACGTCCGTGAAGCACATTGCAACCAACTTCGTACCGCGACAGCGTTCTCAGAGGAGGACGAGAGGGAGGAAAAAATAGCTTGGAGACTGCTGTGCAAACTTCCAGGTGTGTTCAGAGCTGCTAGCTAGCCTGCGCTAGTGTGTAGAGCTATACAAAGTAGTAAGCTAGCTTGCGGTCGGGAAATTGTGTTGCTTAGCAACCGTTCAGTCGCTTCAAATCTGACGGACCTATTTGTCCTGGCGAAGCGCAATACATGTTTAAACAAATCACAATCTATTGCCCGTGACTACCGTAACTTCGTAACTACGACCGAATCACAGCCGTGCTGATATACAGTATAACAGCGCTCCCTCTCTGATATTGCTTAGCTGTTAGTCGGCGCTGTTTCATTATACTTGACTGTTTGGTTAGTTGAAACTCTGGTGGTCTTGGGATTTAAGCTCCATTGACTCAGCAAGTCACTTCAGATGAGAGAGTGACCTGAATGACTGAAATGTAAACTGAAAATGAAGCTACATCACTTCATGTAAAGATGACAGATAAGAGCGTAATGTGAGTTTTTACTGCTGCTGTGTTGATGTGGAAGTTTTTTTGGGGTAAAACACAAAACCCTTGTTGCTCCTTAAGGCTTCCGGGAAATGGTGTGACTTAAAGTGGAACTAGCGCTATCATGGCTGTGCAACCGATTTTATGACCTTTTCCAAAACGGAAAGAGACAGTTGTGTTTGTATCCCAACACAAAGCAGCTCCAGCCTCCTAAACCCGCACGTCACTTTAGCTCCTGTGTCACGGCTCGGCCCGGAGGTCAGAGGGTCAGCAGCTGGAAGGAGTCCAAACCTCGGCCGCATCACGATGCTCCTGCATGGAGCCGACACTCGGATGTGGATAACACGTCCACTGCACCTCTGGCTAAATGCAGATGTGTTCCCCAGACTTTTTCTCATGCAAGTCCAACAGCAGCAGCTCCTTTTACTGACTGTAAGAAAATCCTGTCGGGACGTGTTAGGTACCTTTTCAAGGTTGACCTGTCACTCGGTTTTACAGTCAATCAGTCGGCAAATCAGTCTTATTTAAAATGTAATGATTGTAGGTTTAACATTGAGTTTAATGGCATCTTAGTGGTAAATATTTGTCTCTTCTTAAATTAAGAAAAGGGTCAAAGAGCAAAGTAGAATTTTCTGGTCTGTTTCTGTCTTGGTGTTGAACATGAACCTGCAGTCAGTTTATTTTAGAGGATGTTTTAGATGAATAATGAAACTTTAATAGAACATATTTAAGAGAGCCTTCCACCTTTATAACTTTATGAAACTGGTAGGAATTATTTGTTTTTATCTTTCTTCTTTTCCCCTTTTTTTTCACATTGATGCACTTGGAGGATAATTATGGTATTTCTAAACCTTGGCATTATATATATATATATTAATAGGTTCAGTATTGAGCTAGAAACACACGCAACTTGTTTGTGTCTAAGTACGACCACTAGAAGTGCTTGTTTATACAACTGACTCAGATTGTTAATATAAAAGTCGATTTCTGATTTGTACAGAAATGTCTCATTCCAAGGTCCATCAGGCTCTGATAAGTTAGTTGTAACTTACCTTTACCCCGTCACTGTAACATGTTATTTGATATGGTGAAGCAAATTTCCATGAGATCATTATTTCATTTCATTAGGCAGCTTTGTTGTTGTTACAGAAAGAAATTGATAAGCTGTAGTGTGTTGTCAGGAATCTCTGCAGTACAAATAAAGAATTTAAAAGGGCAGCAGTGTTTGTTTGGAGAGAAAAAAAAATTATAAATAAAATATATAAAACCTGGCAGGTTATCAAAACACCAAGGAATGAGTTGTTTGGAAGTCATGTGACTTTTGTTTACAAGTCCTGCTTCACTTGTAATTGAGCAGCGTGAAGCTAAACGAACCAAACACATACACACAGACACACACACACACACACACACAGACACAACAAAGTCAACATTTGCTCTGTGGTTCAGACTGTAGAGAAGCAGCTGCAGGTGTGATCTCACCGTCTCTTTCTCTCTCTCCCTCTGTGTGTGTGTGTGTGTGTGTGTGTGTGTGTGTGTGTGTGGCAGGTCGTGGCCCAGGCTGTGCTCTTCATGTGTATGAACACAGCAGGGATCTTCATCAGTTACCTGTCGGATCGGGCGCAGCGCCAGGCGTTCCTGGAGACGCGGCGGTGCATC
>OMLF01050980.1:0-26608 GCA_900302615.1 Holocentrus rufus
GGGGGGGAAAAAGGATGGAAAATGGGATGTGAAAGAGAGAAAGACAGTGAGAGCTGGCGAGATGAGTCAGTGATGAGGAGTGGATATTTTCCCATTTCTTTCCACAGTGTTTGTGTGATTCAACAAGGAATCCGGGCAGCACGGATGAGAGAACACATTTAATAGTGTAATAATCCCAGTTTTGCAGTGCAGGCGTTAATTGGCATATAAATCCTCAGCAGACAGACATTGGCTCCTTACACGCACTAACCATCCACCACGCTCGCTTTTCCCTTTTGTTGCCCTGCAGGAGCGGCCATAAATGCGCAGCTTAGGGCAGCCATGGGGTGAGCAGGGGGTTAGCCTATCAGCGCTAATCAACAATGAGCTAACTGCTTTCCCCTCCGTTTGACCTTCTCTGATCGATTGCCGCGCGTCACGCTTCCAGCCTACGTCTCCATCTACATATCGCCGCCCTCGCTCTTCACCTCCCTCCTCGTTCTTCCCACTTCCTCTTTCTAAACCTTTCACCTTGACTGATTCGCTCACCCTTGCAGTTTGACATTTACGGTGCGAAAAGGTCCAGTGTTTATGGGCAAAGGGGAGATGGAGCCATAAACACTGATGTGGTGGTAAATAAAAAAAATGGAAAAACTTTGACCTCCAGTGCATCCTCACCATAAGGCAAACAGCTGCCTTAATAAACTGAAAATCATATCATGAAAATTGAGCATTCATTCATGTTTAATTATCTATGACTTTTGTTTTAAATCACGTCTGGTTTGAGTTCTTTCTTACTGCATTTATTTTTACTCTTTTCCCTCATTCTATCTCATATTATAAAAGCCCTTCTATAGATGGGGGTTTCAAATTAGTATAAACCATAAACATTATGAAACATATATTGGGACTTGGTTCAGATTATGTTATATGTGTGTATCCCTATCACATAAATGAACACAAAAAAACACAAATAAAAAGAAAGGAAAATTGGTTTTAAATGGGTCTACCCTCGACCACATCTGACACAATAGATTGTTACATGTTGTGTATTGTGTTTGCTGTACAAATCTTATTGTATGGCTGTGTGTATAAAGAGCTATTCATCCTGTCTGCCCCCTCAGCCTCCTATAGGACGGTTCTGCACATACCTCATGTATGGGATTGATTTTCTATCTTTTCATGGTGTATGTACAGTATGAACGAACAATAAGTACAATCTCCCTCAGCTTATCCTGCTCTCTTCCCCCTCTCTCTCTCTCTCTCTCTCGCCCACCCTCTGTCTCAGCTCCGTCTCCCCCCTTTCAGTTCCAGATGCGGTGATACAGGCTCGGGTGTCCATCTCCAAACTCTCTAATTCCCTCCTGTCACTTTGTCAGATTGAACACTGGGGTGTCTTGTCACAGTTGTCACTGCACACCAGCCTCATATCTCACTCATTTCAGCAGACGGCGGGGATGTATCCGCCCCAGAGATTAATGCTTTACACTTCCCCTCCCTTTCTCGCTTCCGTCTCACCTCCAAGGTCAACGGTCCAAACATACTGGATTCGAAGCATTTTTTTTTAATTGCTGTAGCAGAGCTGAATGATATAATAGCAGAGATGTTTAAATTAGAAGTGAGATCGGGAATGTAATCAAGTTGTTTGTTTGGATGTTTTACAGTATGCTGCTTTCTTTCTTTCTTCTTCTTCTTCTTTAGGCAGGCCACTCACCTTCAGTTTTTTTCTTTTTCTAAGAGACAGACGAGCGCGACACAGGGGAGAAAGCTCTGCGGGATTAAGACCAGCGGGGGAGCAAATGTGGCTCTAGAAGAGGATGTAACCACTTGACTATTTCTGGGTGCACACAGTGCTGCTTTTTTGACCAGGTCTTATATAAAGGTCAAATAAAAACTGACAACAGCTGTTTCCTATTGGGAAAAAAATAAACAGCTGTGGTGTGAAAAGGAAAGGAAAGGAAAGAAGAGAAGAGAAAATAAATGAAACAAAAAGAAAGGAATGAAAAGAAAAGTCAAAAATTGCAAAAACAAACATCCAAGTGACCTCAGCATTGCATTAATGAAGAAGGTTTGAATGTGGGTGGGTATATTATATAAATTATTACTTGCTTTGGAATAGGTAGAGTGTTTTAGATGAGATCCAAATATAAAACTAAGAGGCATGCATAAAGTAAACACACACACACACACACACACGCAGGATATTTTACCATGGAAACAACCTCATGTGCTGTGTCTGTGCAGCAGCCTTAATGGACCTATCAGAGTGTGAACATGAATGAAAACCAGCCAATTGTAGAGTTGGGAGAGATTTTTGCATGTTGACATGTTGCCACAGGATCACAGAGACTCTCGGCAAATCAGAAAATCTGAAATTTCTCTGTTTATATAAACCACAGAGTTCTTGCGCCCGCCACAGCTTGAGGAAGTGATTCTGTCACTCAAACTGCTCAGATATTTCATTTAAGATTGTTCTAAGTTGTTCCAAATTATGAAGAAGGCTAACACTGCACAAGAGGATCAAGAGTATTACTAACCTCTTAGTGTTGTATGAAATAAACATTATAAATGAAAGGTTTGTACACTAGAATTTGTTTGTAGAATTTCAATAAGTGATTTTTTTTGCAGAATACAAATTAGATACGATTCTGCATTGGCAAGTAGAGTTTTAAAACTGATTCAATGTGTTCAAACATTTGAAGATGGCTTTCCTGAAATCACTGAGCTCAAAACTATGAATCTGTGCTTCTAAGTGCTTAATGAACAGAAGTCTGCCTCTTTTAAAAGACACTGTTCAACACTCTCAAGACAGATGTAAATATATGAGAATCCAAAATATTGTACTTGAAGAAGCGTCTAACTGAAATGGTGCAAAGCAATTATTCTGAATCTTAAACATAATCCCATTATTATTCCAGCTCTTTAATAATTAAACTAGGCAATTCATCTTATTTTTTTCCTATTGGAGTCGGCTTTGAGAGCCCTCATCATTTTCTGATATATAGCCTCAGTATAATGAGATGACCATTGTAATCAGACTTGGCCAAAAGCAGCAGTGTCCATAGCAACTAATTAACACCTGATAATATATAGTCAAAGGTTTAATAATTGGTACAATGGTTGGACTTCTCTGTGGGTGTCACTGTCTGATCATGGTTTAATAAGGAGCCAAAGAAATGTATTCAAAAGCTAAAAAAGTTTGCTCATTCACCTCATCATATTCATCTTTTCAAGTGAAATCCACATTACAGTTTAGATGAGTAAAAAGCAAAACAGACTAACCTTGGGCTGCACTCCCAATATTTCTACTTTAGGCGGTATATTATCCTGCAAACAACATTTTCATTTTGAGGCTGTTTGAGTTTGTAATGTGCAATTCAGCATGAACGAGAGCAATTCTCTCTAAAGCATTTACAGAGTTAGGATCCTAACATTTTGTACAAGTTTTAAAAAAACAACATGGAAGCAAACCACCATGGTCACTTGCCAAAAGCACAACAAAATTCACTTATTTTTGCACTGGATACAAGATTAGTGAGCTAGTTGATTTAGCTGCAAAGTGTTTAATGTTTACTGGGGTTTGCTGGGTTTGATTTTGCTGATATGGTTACCCAGGCTGGTTTGGAAATTTATAGCCAGCATATGAATTTAGAACAGCGATTAGAGCTGAACTGGTCTGCATGTGCATTTCATGGTTTTAACACGCACCCTCCAGCCAATCAGAAAGAAGCATTCACCCAGACCATCACCAACTTCTGGATCGGACTCCAGAAAATGCTACATTTCAGTCGGCTGGAAAATTGTGACACCAGTTAAGCTGAAGGTGAAATATGTTTAGGGCTTCTACTGATCTAAATGGTGTCGCCTAATATTTTTAGCAAGTAGTCCTGGGTAAAAAATGTCATGTAAAACCTGCAGGCTTGATGTAAAAGTGGTGTATAACTATCATACCAGTGTCTAATGAGCAACCCTTCAGTTTCCCACCCATTGCTCCTAGTAGAGAAGCGTGTCAGAGGACATGGTGTTATAACAAGAAGAGTCGTACATTGTACAGGGGGATGCTCTTCATGGGTTTGTACTGCTTCAGGGGGTCCATCTTGTACAGGTGGCGGTCGGTGATCAGAACAGCCCGGTCCTCTGCCTTGTGGAAACGGTTGATCTGGGAAACACAAAGCACCTCATTAGGCACTCCACAGGATGTACAGACACACACACACGAACACATCCAAAACACACTGCAGGGAGATGGCAGAAACCAGGAACAGTTGGGTATCTGTGTTTGTGGGGAAGGACAGTTTGTATACATGCAGCGCTCTCAGCAGATACAGAGAAGCATCCTACCTTGCGCACGTTGCAGGAGAACAGGACTCTCATGAATTTGTCCTTCCGCTGCAGCTCACTTGAGACCAATGTGAACGACGAGGCCGTTTCAGGGCTGTCTCGCTTCTGTCGGCCCCAAAAACCACAAAAAAACCTCGGTTACGACACTTCAAGCTCCATTCAACAGAATTTGGCATTCACAGAGATCAGATAAGGTTGGTTAGGAGAAGCTTATATGCTTATCAGAGTTTAACTGACACAGACACACACACACACACACACATACAAATATCAGTGCAAAAACACTGGCGCACACACAGTAATTTATCGTACATACACATAAACAAATAAATCTCCCTCTGTGCTGCAAAAAATCTCTATCTGAACAAGTCAATTAGTCTCATATTCACTCCTAATATCTTGTTTTTCTCAAAACCAGTGAAAAAAAATCTGCCAGTGGGATGAGATAATCCCACTTCCTTGCAATGCAACTTGTTTCCACAATTTTCTTGAACCAAGTGTCATTTTCTTGATACTAGTGGACTGATCTGCCTTATTCTGCCTTGTTTTTACTTGTTCCCAGAAAAACAAAAACAAATGAAACTGCATTATTTGAATTATCTGGGATTATCTCATCCCATGGGTAGATTTTACCACCTGTTTTCAGAAAAACAAGATTTTAACCCTGAACAGAGATTAACAGAGATTTGTGCAGTGTTTCTTTAATTATTTCATTTTCTCTATTGTAGTCTTGTACTACAACAAATAAACACACACATGCTCCTGTCTTTCACCCTCCACAACCCCATCATCCAGGACTCACCAGGTAGTTGCCCTCCCAGGCCCTCTGTAGCCCCAGGTCGGCCCTCTGGCCCTTCAGGGCCTCCAGGCTGGCTACCTTGGCTCTCACCTGCAGGGCCTCTTCTGGAGAAAGGCCTTTGATTAGAGTCCATGCCCACCACCTTGAGGGAAACACATACAAACACACACACACAAAGACAAAGAAAAGATGAACAAAGGGAAATTGACTTTCTCCATCAAGGCTAGCAGACAAGGCCTTGATAGTTGCATCTTGTGTGCCAGCAGGGCAATACGTCAGGACTGCAGTGCACCCCCGTCACACAGGACTTTGAGTTTTCAGTCACTGATCCTGACACCTAACATAGATTTCTGAGAAGGCTATTTTCCAAGCATCAAACTGTGCCCAGTTTTGAGAAATAAATAAAGAAATAAAACTCAAGATGAAAGGCGCCGATGAGTCTTTGATGGAAGAAGAAAAATCAATGCCCAGTGTGGGCCAAAGGCTGAAGGAAACATGTGTAAGGGCCTTCAAAAGGACTCAGCTGGACATAAAATAACACCCAGGGCCATGGTCCCTTTGCCGCTCCCTCTCTGCTGAGTTTAGGGTCAGATTCACTCTGTCTGCAACCAATTGAGGAAATTGATTTTCTTCAAAACCTAACAACTGAAAAACTTTTTGCCTTAAAAAGGTTCATCTTCTGTCACATCCTGTTTTGAATGAAGTAGCTGAGAATGGATGCTATTCCATTAAACATTTAATAGCAGTTTCACTTTACGTTTGAACTGGATGAACTGTAAGTGAACCTACCCTAACCTGCTCTTTACTAGGACTTTGCACTTTGCACAGAAAAGGCATCTTTTTGTGTGTATTTTAGGAGCTGGAAGCTTTGTTTGGATCTTGGAAGGGACCAGATATGAGTCGCATTCAAAAGCCTGTGTTAGACAATGTGCGTATTCCAGGAAGAGACAATGAAACAGGCACAGAGGATGGCAGATAAACATTGTCTTTGTTTGTTTGACTACCTGTTATAGATGCTCCTGAGCGCCTCTTCAAACTTGCGCAGGACTTTCGGGGGCGTGGGCCACTTGACGTGCCTGCCGTAGTCCTTCATCGAACCCACATTTCTGAACCGAGAGTTGACTTCACGGATGTAGGACTTGACCTTGTAGCGCCGGTAGGCCCGCAGGATGACGAGGGCCGCTCGCATCCGCCGGTAACGCATCCTGGCTATGGTCCCCCTCCACACCTGGACATACAACACAACACATTACATTATGTCATTTAATAGATGTTTCTGTCCAAAGCCGGAGAAAGGGGAGTTATTGTAAAGAGTCTTTACCTGCTCAGTATGAAAAGTGCCCTGAGATAACTTCTGTTATGATTTGGCGTGATATAAATAAAACTGACTTGACAAAGCAACTTACAGTAGGTACATTTTGTGAACAGTTGTGAAACCAATAATATATCACTGTCTTCATTAAAACTAAGCAGCAAACATGGATTTTTTTTTGGACATTTTTTTTTTTAACACACTAAGGTTGCAGCGTAATTCTGTAATATTTGTAGACACACTATAAATCACAATTTTTTTCATGCTTGGTATACTACTGCGGCAGTGTTCCTCAAATACAAGAGGAATTTAATAAAAAATCCTGCAGTGATGCAGAACAAATGCAGAATGGAGGGACCTCTACAACCGCTATCAGTGGAATTTATTTATTTAGTAGAATATCCACCACCATCGTGTATGACTATTTTTAGGCTCAGGCACTGGTGGTAAAAAGCAGACCACATAAAGACATAACATCTGCAGTAAAGTCAATGCAATTTTTATATATTTTTCAGACTAGGGTGTTTTATTTAGCTTGGCCAGCCTTTGGAAATCAGCTAAAAGAGTTCATTTCAAAAGAACTGAAACTTCAAATATTGTGAGAAACTCAAGACACAAAAAAAAGAAAAAAAAAAGGAAGAAAAATTCACTATTTTATTGTTATTAAGATATACTCTAGAAAATACAGTGGAATATTGCTGCAGAGGCTAATATCATTGCAACTTGAATTACACTATATATCATACATATTATCTCATTCTCACTAAATATAATGTAATTATTGTTTTTTTACTAGGCAGCTAAGACAGAAAGGGTCTTAACTTCACACATCTCAGTGCTTGTAATGTTTGAACACAATGCATGTAGACTAAAATAAGGACCCCCAATCCTGCCTTTAACCAAACATAAGTTGAGTGGCTATCAGACCCTCTAAAGCATGAATAATAGATGTTAGTGGGACCCAAGGGAGCCATAACTCCTGGTCCACCCTCACTAAAATCACCACCATATGCTCCCCTTGCACTTACTCTTTCATACACACACTCTCAGTCTCAATCACACACACACCCACACACACACACACACACAATCTGACAAGTATATTTAACTTAATTGTAATCCAAATAATGACTGTTGATAGAAAATCGGTATCAAGTGTATTACACAAGATAGCTGCAAACTACACACTGCACTTGAGGTTTTCAGCATAAAACTCTGATGCGCGGTAATCATGGAGATCATGAATATTTAATTTTTCAAAGTGTGGGGGCTGGCCGACGGCAAAGAGAGGGATTTCTGACATTTGCATATTAACTGTGGTGTAGGCAGTTCACCTGAAGAGAGAGGTGGTGTAATAACTGGCAGAGCAGAGGATAAGGCATGCACCACTGGAATAGAGGACCAGCAAATTAATTCATGTAATTTCACGATGATAAGCTATTAACCATATAAACTGCAAAAACATATATCTGTCATATGTTGTACCCTGACATTACTTTCTAATGTAAATGCCACTTCTGGATCAAAGGAATTCAAGGTGGAACCACCTCCATTTGAGTCCCACTGTAATTAAATGATCCAGCTCAAAGCACAGCTGAACTGACCCTGCAGCCGTCTTCTCCAGAGGCTGAAACATAACGAGATCGATGGATGACATCCAGTCAGCCAGCGAGCCATCTCATCAGCAAGCTATTACATGACACCTCAGAGTAGAAAATGCTTAATTTTGACCTTGTAAGCCACTATGTTTAAATAATCAAATTGTATTTCTGACAATTTGCATAAAGTGTACCATTCTGAGAAAGCTGAGCAATCTGTATGATCTCAGCTGACACGCCCTGTACATTACTAGACTAGTTTCTAAGCTATAAATAAAAAGCCATATTTTTGGCAACAAATCCAGGTTTACCTTCACAATGGTGCAGAGACAAAAATAACACAGCAGGGCAGGAAGGGCAGGGTCATTATTTATGTACAAAGATCTACTCTATGTGATCTATTTGACATCTTTTTGCCAGCAAAGCTATCATTAGCCATTCAAGGATGAAAATAGTGCTTCCAATCCTGTGTTACAACCCTAAGACTCACTTGGCCCTACTTTGGGAAAATTGCCACTCACGACCTCACCCTCTCCTGTTTCCTCCATGCTGCAGTGTGTGCCTCATCCATAATGGATGAGAAGGAGAAGAGAGGAGCAAATACATATTCATCACTCTAATCGGCCCCCGAGATAACTCTCCCACGCGGTTAGGGTGATGACGACGGGAGGAATGAATGGGAATCACTGACTGCCCTGACTGTATTCTAGCTGTCTTGGTTGCCTCTGGTAGCAAGGTTAAGAAGTGCATTCAAATTCAGAGTGTTATGGGAAATTAAGAGGAGTTATAACAGCAGACACTGGGTCAGGGATTACTGGGCAACAATGTGGCAAAATGGAGCTGGGGTAATTGCTTGGATGTGAGTGAAATCAGGTTGTGAATTAAGCAAATAAAATTAGAAAAATTTCACAAAGGGACTTCATAATTTTCATTATGTGGCACAAATCTTTTGAGTGGAGATGTTTAAGTAAAATACTGGCACATCTCATTTCTCATTTGGGCTTACTTCATTATCATACCCCTGTTTTACATGACTGATATTCATTTTCCACTGTATGACTTTGTTGTTATCATTGATGGCAAGGCTCCCTTTTATTTATATATTTGGAAGCATAGATTTATTTTTTGATTGATGGGTTGGAAACATGCAAAAAAGCACTAACAAATAAAAAAAAAATTGTTGTTTGTTATCAACTTTAACATGACTATCAGTACATTCTTTCAGCAGCTGACCTTCATTTTGAGCCCTTTGCAACATCCTCATTCCAATATATCCAAGAAAAAAAGGCAAATATAATTTTCATATAGTTGTTTTGTAATGCTCAGTGCTCAATAGGTTACATAAAATAATAGCCATATACTGTAGACATTCACAGGGAAGTACTTTGTCATTTTCCCTTTCAAAAGGTCAATTTGTACTCTGTGATTGACAGCTTACTTGACGATACTGTACATCAAAAGTGCTGATGCGATGAACATTCGTTCCCTAAGTAGGTTCAATTTTACACTACCTAACAGAAGTCTATTTTGCAGATCTGATCTGTGCAAATCTAATGACACAACTTACATGTTAAACATGTATCTAGTTAGATTTGATGTAGAGGTATGAGTACATACAGTTTGTGCTCACAGGACAAAGCACAGTGGGCAAAAGAGACTTTCAGTTACAGCTAAGTTGTGGCATTGACTGTCTGATACAAGCATGAGTTATTGTCAACATCAATCAACAATCAACATCTTTGTTTATCTACTCTACAAGTAATCAGTTAGCATGTAAATGACTGGGGTCAGAGGTGCAATGCAGGAGGAGGGAGAGCATCAAGCAGCAATGAATCACCTAACGGCAGACACAATCTGCCCTCATTGTCTTTGGAGGCTAATTAAGATGTATGACAGGTCGAAGGTGGGGAGAGGTTGGAATTATGATGGGGATGCACGTGTACACACCCATATACACACATGCACACACACAACACAAACTCCCCACAGACATGCTCCGCTGCTTAAACACAGAAATAGACAGCCTGCGATGATAGTGGCGAGCTGTGGAAGACGACACTCAGGGGATGTTGGATAAATCAGGCCAATAACAAGGCCTCTGTCGGTCTGCCCTCGCTCTCCTGGCCAATAAAGCCATCTGATCATCCTTTTAGAGACTCTGCCATCATGGAGCCTGCTCTCACCACGCTCCGGGGCCCAGGATTTACGAGCTCATCAAAGCCAGATTGGGGATCTTTCGTCTCAACAAAGTGGGACAGATTGCTGGAGTTTTATTGTGGGGGCTGGCTGCTCTGAAATGCATGCTGGGTAAAAGCCTTCACAAATCACACATGCCAGGACGATGGGTGAATGGTGGGAGAGCGTAAGGGTTTCAGTTGAGATGTTGGGCAAGAGAGCAGAACGCACAGACAAGGCCCATTACTGGCTTCTGAATTTCTTTATTTACAAAGTCTAAGGACTGCAACTCTAATAAGAAGCCATTGATCTAATCGTTAACCCGGCAGAGACTCCGTGAATGGCAGCGCAGTTGGAAATTTAAAAGGTCTATAGCCAAACATGCAAACAAAACCTTTGCTCTGTTGTCACACAAGGGAAAAAAAAAAAGCATTACCAAAATTCCAGCATGGAAAGACAGATAGGCTGGTCTGCACAATTGACACACTTGACTGCAATTCAATGCTGAATGTCTGAGTTTCCACGTCCTCTGGGGATGTTGGGCTGGTTTTCCAGTGACATGCTCGATACACACACGGGGCAGAGGGAGGCTGGATCAAGCAGAGTGTATGACACAATTTAGTGAGGGAGCAACGTGCTCCGACCACACAGGGGACAGTGGGCCAAGGTACATTAGCATAAATCTATACAGCACACCACCAAGACCAGTAACACTACTATACTGGATGGATGTGACTGCCTACACTCACCCACACTCTCCCTTCCTCCACTCATGGCTCCCAGCACTATGTGATTTAATCTTTTTTTTTTTTTGCTTGAGGGTAATGTACTCTAATGATGTGAAGCAAATGTGTTCAAACCGATCTTGAACATTGCTGTCTGATTAAAATGGACAACACTGAAGATGAAATTGAATGGCCCTAGATGGTCCATCCATCAATTAGATAGGATGGGGAAAATAGATTGGAAAAGTATTGCCATTGGTCAGCAAATTAAGCTTGGATAATCGACAGAAGTGAGACCCTCCCCACCTCTACAGTATATAGGGCCAGAATAGTGGATACATTCACATATGCAAGCGTGAAAAAGAAAAACACTTGTGCAAAAATTCATGGTTAAAAGACATGCTGAATTTTAAGGACACGCGAAAAAATAACGATGACAAACTATTGAACTGACTATACTCTGTAGACTCACTAAAACCAAAATACGAACGAAACAGGAGAAGACTGATTCTCTCAGGAGTTGGAGAATGGCAAGTGAAGGTCAAATCGGAAGAAATCAGTGCACTTTGGCTCTGAGCCAAAGCTTGGTTGCCATGGAGAGAGGCCCGTGGTTACGGTCTTTTGTACATGCTGAAGATGCTGTGTGGGATATTCTTGGGCCAGTGCATTGTTTGAGACTAAAAGAAAGACTGAAAGCACTATCTCCTTAGATGAATTCTTTCAATATTGCCTCTAAATTGGGTTTCATTTTTTAACAGTAGAAAGTTGAAGCAGAAAGAGAAAAATAATTTAAACGTAAACACAAATTGAGCACACCGAAATCAACAAACAGAATCATTGTTAGCACAAGATAAAAAACGAGTGATTACGAGAAGAAGATGGGAAAACAAAAATAAAGGTATTCCAGCTCAAAGCCTCCCTCAGTATAGAGGAACCAGAATTTTCATTCATTCAAGCAAGCAAACAATGTGATTATTGCAAATGAATTATATCAACTATTTTTCTCTGCTTCTGCCTGCCACGGTGCACAGGCACTGATTTGTTTTGTAGGTGATACAGTTTTGGAGCAGAAGTAAATAGGTTCAGAAGAGATCACAGGCTTAGGGATCATGTTTCTGCTGAGGCCTGGCAGGAGACAGATCAGTTCTGGACAGTTAAGCAGACAGGAGGTTACACAGAGCTAGCTTAGCACTAAGTAGCCTGCAATTCACAAGAATCGAGCCATTCGTGCCAGACAGTTTCTCCCAAAACAAAACTTTAGTTATTACTGCACATTTTATTGTCCCAAGAGATGACTTGCCCAGTGGGCACGTGATGACTTATGCTGAATAATCACATAATGATTTTCATCATTTAAGACTTTTGCGTTTATAGACTGTAGCCCCGGCAAGCCCCCCTCTTAGCCCTGCTGTGGAAAAGAGGCTAATCAAGGCTAGACAAGCATAATATTATCTATGCCCGATAAACCTACAGCTATATAGGGACTATGTAAAGCTTTGGGAAGCAATTAAGGCTGTAGCTCATGATACACGAGGGACTTTCTCTTCCCATCACTGTTGCTACTCTGACAAGCACTGACAGTCACTGTGATGTGGATGGCTGGGCTTAAATTTATGAAATATTCATTTTAACACAGGGGGAGGGTGGGGGAAGCTCTATGTATAATTTATAACATCTGTATTTGTGTTGGATTGTGTGCTTTTTAGACCATTTCCTTTTTGCCAAGTCAGCTGGTGATTCTTAAGGTTTTAATGACTGGAACAATGGTTTTAGCTGTGGTAGGTATAGTTTAGTGTTGTCAATAAAGGATGAGACACAAGAAGCAGCACAATCATTGGTAATGCATCCTTCTCTGATTGCCATGAATATGAGGCTGGGCGGATTCAGTGGCTCACTGGTGCTCAAGAACTGCTTTGGGAAACTACTTAGCAGAACCAGAGTGTAACGATGAGATGAGGAGAGTGAGAGAACAAGGAAATGAAATGGGGCCGTGAAGGAGTCCCCCCCCCTCCCCTAATCCTCTTCTAAAACCACTCCCCCTCCTCCAAGGAGGAGAGGTTATGGTCATTGAAGGGGGTAAAAGGAGGGTGCAGCTAGAAGAACATAATGTTCTCTTATTTCAGATGGAGGAAGTCTCTATGAGGGACTGCTCACCCTGTACCAAGGAGGTGCACAGATTTACAGTATTTGTCTCCTAGTTGTTTGATGTGGCACAGTGATATTATTATAAATCCATGATGCAAACAGAGGGATGGGAAATGTGCCTGAGCCACTGGCATAGGCTGACAACCCTGGCAGTACGGTCCCAACTGGCATAAGGCAGGATGGTGTGCCAGGTGCTGATAAGGGGATTGCTTGGCACAAGAGATCAGTCTCAGTCTGGGATGTTTGTGTGAGAAACCGGCAGATAAATACAGTCAATGCTATAGCCACAGCGCAGCATTTGATTTTGTGAATGTGTGCGCGCACGTGCATGTTGGTGTAAGAGAGTGTCAATGCCTGCATGTTTCTGCAACCTAGCATAAGTATATGAGTATGCATATGTATGAGTGTGTGTGTCCAAGCATATGCTCATTACCACATTCTGCCTTGGTGCCTTTTTCCAGCCCTGACATTGACAGAGGTCAAGATTAAATAAGCTTGCTCCAACACCTCGTTTCAGCTGTGATGTTTGTTTTGGTGGAAAAACCTGTGATTCCCTGTGGGCTTTCAGCTTGGTTATCAAAGTGGGCCTATCCTGTGCGATACAAGCGTTAGATAAGATTCTCCTAAGGGAGAAACGAAAGGAACACAAGTCTGGCATGTCTGCGGGTGGAGCCCACGGAGGGTCACGTAGATCAATACAGGGGTCAACCAATCCATCCCCTACAGAAGTTCATTTGGCTGGGTAACCCTTTCATGTCTGACAGCTGCACCACCTCCTTGGGGGAGAGAAGCCTGACTGTCAGGCAGTGTGGAGGAATCTGCTCATGTGAATTTAATAAAAAAAGAGGCTGGAGAAAATTTAAAGTGTCAATCTTTGTTCAATAGAAGACTGCTAGGTGTAGGAGATATAATGCTTTGAGCGGCCAAATGAGGTATGAAAAGTGTGCACTTTCTCTCTCTCTTTCACACACACACCTGCAAACGCACATGCACACACATTCACACTGTTGGCAGATTGGCTTTTTGATCTACCTGCCTGTCAATCAGGGAAGGCATATGGAAACATCTAGCAGATCTGCATAGTGTGCCCTAATTTGACAGCTAGAATGACAGAGCTGTACTCCGTTCGTACAAACCCATCTTCCCATCTATCAAAGTACCTCGGTTTTTCCTCTGCGGGCTCATCCGACACGTGTCACAGCGCATGCACCATAATCACACCCAGACACTAGCATTCTCACCTACGGTGTCATCGAATCAGTGAGGCATGATGGGTTTACCAACTAATGAATGCAGAGAGCCAGAGAGAGCTCAGTATTCATATCAGGTATTTCAAAGCACTTCAAGCCGGAGGAGTATATGATATATGTGTCACGGAGCAACATCATGACAATATATTCTGTTCTCACCAAACTGTCAATATGACTGAAAGGCTCATATAGAACTTCAGGGTCAGTTAGCTGCAGCGCTCGGCTACTTCTGGCAGATATAGGGCCTCATTTAGAAAAGGCTCTTAGGTTTTGTACTTGCATCCACATCCAAGCCAAAACTGATTTTATCTGATTTTCCCAGATAAAAAGCGGCAGAAAAATCTAGACCATCATTACTTTTGGTGTGAATTCTGCAGATATTATTTTCTATATTTTTTAAGTGTGATGATGGGACCATTCAACATGTGGATAAATGCAGCCTATAGCAATAGTGTTCAAGATCCACATTATTCATTTGTTGCCCTGACACTAATCATTTCCCCCACTGCTTTTTAAAAGGAAAGACAAGATGTTTAAGATAAAACGCTAAGATATGACGGATACAGCATTTTAACACTGATCTGCAAACGAATCAATTCATTTTTTCGGCCTGTTCAAAACAGGGAATTGAGTTAAATCTTGATTTGATGGTACTTGGGCATTTGCTAGGCTGAACCACATTATAGAGAAATCAAATGTATGTCATGCTATAGATCGCTACAGGCAATTCATGTAGTCACTCTTTATGTCTGTTAACTTGCAAAGTTATTTATTCCTGTCATTTCACAGTCTACTGATAGTGGATCAAGCCAAATATGGTGAAGTTTATATGGCTAACACCATAACTAGCTAAGCAAAATACAAAATAAACAAAAAAACTGATTTGGGTGACTGAATGAAAAATATGCAAATATGTACCCCAATAGCATTTTTTAAACTAGAAAATTAGTATCTGCCCAGATCTTTGAGAAATCTGCAGTGCAGATGAAGGCCATTCAGTTCACAAGCTCATATTCAACAGGAGTTGTGTGGGTGGAAGTGCTCAGAGACAGAGAAACAAGGGAGGTAAAGACAGACACATTCAAACTGAGAGACAGGGAGTAACGCTAATAACACAACATTATATTAGCTCCAAAAATACCTGAGTGCTTGAATAACAGAACCTTTTTTTTTTTTTTTAAAACTTCTCGCAGAGTTCTTCCAGTCTTGGGAGTTATTCATATGCAGAACAAGGGCTGGTGAATTTCAATGAGAACACGATTAGGGCCTTGCAACACGATAATGAGGTCACCAGATAATAGTTTGGTTTGACTGGCAATCAGTCGCTCTGACAAGATGTTTGTGTCCAAGCGCTCTGTCATTATCATCAAAGAATCACAAGCACTTCATTTCATCAATTTCATTGTTGTGGCGGGCTGATGCCGGAAAAGACAAACAGATAAAATGAGGGAAAAAAGGATATTGATTACAGATGGAAGAAATAAATGGAAGAAAAGAAAAAGAGTTTACTAAGCCAAGGTCAGCAAGGAAAAAAATAATAACGGCTGAAACATGCCTGCCCACTTTTGGACTTGGACTACAATTTCTAATGCATTTTCTCCGTAGTCATTTCAGAGATCCCTTGAACTGAACCAGCCAGCTATGAGATGAATAATGATCTTACATCAACTGGTAAAAAAAAACAATATGCATGAAAAATGAAACAAAAAAATGGCAACAACACAACTCATATTATAATACATATTTTTGTAAGGGGAAATGAACTACTCATTCCATACTGTGCTGTGAGAAATGTCATCAATGCCCTTCCGCTCATTTTCAGCAGTGATAACGTTATGCAATGATGATAACCCTTCTGTAATGATTTTCACCTCAATGCACACTCATTGCCTCATCACTAAAAAAAAACAGTGCCTGACAGCAACATAAACAACAACGTGATTTGGTGTTGATGTTGGCGATGCCCTGGTCAGTCTGACAAATGCATTTAATTTTGAAAGGGATGACTTTTCTGCAGTAACACCGATGTTTCTGAATGGTGTAAGCTTGCTAAACCTATGGTATTGCTTTGTTTCACTAAGCAGCAAAACTCAATTTCATAACAACAAAGCTAAAATCAAATTGTCTTCTGTCTTCTGCAAGAATATACACAACAATGTCATCGCAAAACCTGATAGCTCACGGTGAGTGTACTTGTTAAAATGTGATTGCTGATTATCAAAATCGCTATAAGAAAAAATGGATGGGAAATTTTGTTCTGGTACCGAATGTTTCAGCCTGATCTAAAATTAAATCCTTGTGCCCATGTAGCTGTTTGATGTCTCAGACTGCACCGTCTTGTCACCAGAGGGGGAACTCAAAGAGCATTTCAAGCACTAGTTTCCAGAACTTGTTTATCAAATGTAACTTACTTACTTAACTTATTGAGCATGGTGTAACAAAAAAACTTCCTGAACAAGTTGATGCTACACAGAAGAATCTTGAGCCACACCTTCTGGAGGAAGAGGACAATCCTCTGGACCATCTCGGCCCGTTGCTCCTCCAGACTGAAGAGGGTGCGCGGGGTGCGGATGAAGACCTTGGTCTTGCCGTAGGCCACGTCGTGGTCGAAGCCACAACCCTGCAGGAGCCTCTTTACTGCGTCTTTATCCGAGGGCAGGTCATGGTTTGGCCATGTGAACTCTGAGATCATCTTGTATCTGGGGGAAGGAAAAAATGGTCACATCAGGATACACATCACTGTAAAGTTCAGCTAGGGATGAGGATGGGGGCATAAATGTTCACATAAAGAGCTAGATTACTGTATAGTGTTATGGAGGCCATCTTTTAGCTCAAAGAAGGATTAAGTGGGGAAGCAGGGAACAAGTGGTCATACTAGTTCTTATATTCTTGCTTGAGTGCTATGTTTTAGAACGAAAAAAAAAGCATTTTAAAGGCAGAAATCCCAAAACTCTGAAGGATTTCATTGGAATCCTAGCAAGGATTTTCTCAAATTTTCAACATTTGTTAACTCCAGTGGGATGTGAGGTGCTCCGGAACAAATACAAAATCTAACCCCGCTGTCTTCAAACGCTCTTAAGTAGAGGTGAATAGTTTACTCAAAAAGCTTTTATTCATCTGGCATATCTAGGATATGTATAATTATGGATATAGAAAATATCCTGTGGCAACTCTAATGGATATAAAAGCACCCAGTGGCAACCCTGTTGGAAGAATATTAGAATGCTTTTATGAACTTGGGTCCTAAGGTGAGACTACATTTACTCAGCTTGAGTCCTAAACTGAAAGAATTTAAGATTTGTTGTTGTGAACACAGTTTATGCAAGGCTTGATGGATAGCCACCAGGGCTTAGTTTTTCTTAAAAGCACCTCCTGGTGCTGTCATGCAATAAGACCCCTCACTGCATTGTTACATGTGTCAACAAAATAATGCAAGTGATTTGCCGGGGTTGTTCTGACAGTGGTGAGTAAGACACATGGAGAAACACCCTGGGGAGGGAGGAAGGAAAGCAGTAAAATGGATACAGACAGGATATCACTCCCTCAGGATCAAAATCTTTTATTTTCAAAAAGTTTTCTTTTCACAAAAAGTAGAAAATCAAGAAAAGGAGCGTTATATTCAGAGTGATGACCGTGTATTAACAAACTTGTTGTGTTGTTGAATGAGTTGGCCCTCAGGTCATGAAACTTTCTCTAGTTATAGAGGATCATAGAGAAAACTTCAGCGTAAATATATCACACGGTGGATAGTATCAGAGTATTCCAGGACAGCAGTGATATTTTCTGTTTGCCAAAATACATCCCCAGGCCAGCGGGGCCATCCCCGGACCTGTCAACAGACTCCAGGACTCATCATTTCACAGCCGGCTCACTGCCAACGCCATGATGTAATACCACCGCCAAGGTTGTGATGTAATTCCAAGTCCAAATACATCAGTGTGGGGGATTGGAGTGATGGCGTTAGATGAGTTGTTACCGTGTTACGCAAAAAGCTCATTACTTAATCCTCCATCAGCGCTGATGGTGTCTATGAGGGCAGTGGGCGAATCACACAGCTGGGGAATAAGGCCAAGGCCAGAAGTGTAAGTGTGTGTGTGTCCTATTTGTGAGTGTTGTGTTGACATATGTGTTGATCTGTCTCTAGATGTGTGCACGCATCAAAGTGCTTTTTTCCGTGGTGCTCTGTGCACGGACACGTACACACACACCTTGTGCATATTTCTGATCACATTAAGGACAACTCAGACAGACGGAGATTATGACTCTTGCAATTTGGATCAAATCCTGATGGGGCATTTGGCCGTTTGATCTGAGAGCACAGAGCCGAAATTCCCATAAATATCATATCAAAACCATCCGGTTAGGCTTAATATGCTGAAATGCTTCCTAGAAGTGTAACAGGTTAATACACAAAACCGAAATCTACGATCATCTTTTACGCAATAGGCAGAGTGTGTGTGAGTGTGTGAGGGAATCTTGCTCGGTCTTATCTAACGGGAGTGACTTGGTGCAGTGACATCAGCGCTGTCGCATCGCTACCAATCGACCTCAGCGGGGAAACACGAGGTGACGTGTGCGACTCCAAGGATCCTCCTCTGTGCACTGCGAGTCTCTCAGGTCCAACCCTGATGTGACTGCATCTATCAGCTCCAGCCCTCTCTTCGAGTCTTATGCTGACTTGGCTGTCCAATTTTGTTACGTGTTTGGGCAAAGACAGAAAACTCTCATGACAGTTCTTGTGTGCGAAACTTTGCGTAGTTGGGATTTTCAATCTCAGATGAACTCCACTTGCAGGCAGATCAAAACAAATTTGGTTAGATACAGATTTGTGATGTCAGCTGTTTGAGCCTATGAATAAAACATGTGTTATTGAGAGGGGTCACTGCATCGCGCACTGTAGATGTTTGTTACTTTACCACACTTAACAAGCACAGTACTTTTTTCCCCGCCACATTGAAATGTACTGCATCAACTCCTCTCAATAGCAATTCATTACAATGCTGTCTATGTGTTACAAGGCTGCTTTTAGCCAAGGTCAGAGGACAAAAACATCGCGCTTGTGGGAGAACTCACAAAGCTACTGTGTTGTTGCTGCTTAAACAACTCCTCACTCCCCAACAGGACAAAGTGGAAAGAAGGGATAGAGGTTATTTGGTGAAGGCTGCAGGAAGTGCTGCTCATACTAAAGAGAACTTACCGTACACTTATAAATTAAGTATTCGAACCTGAGATCATTTTACTGCTAAATGTGTTCCACCCTACTCAACCAGGCAAGCTAATAAAGGTTGAGCAGCACAAATTTGCACATTCACAGACAGGCCTGTCATGTAATAGCGCAATTTTATACCGTTAAGCAGCTCCAGTGGAGCATCTGGAGGTTCAACAAGTTTCTCTGAGGCACTTTGAGTATAGCTGGGAAGTGAAGGAAGCGGCATTATTCATTTACTTCCTCCACCCTGATTTTCAAGCTGCTCCGAGTAATCAAAGATTCAGTCCTCCAGCCACAAACTCCAGCCGGCTTCACTAACCTTGAGTCTGCTGCTGGCTCCACTGGGTGCAGAACAGCTTGTTCAGTCTGTATGTTTACCAGGATTCGAAATCTAAATTCTGATCATCTTACCAAAAATCCTGAATCAATCCAACGAATTGATGAATGGAAAAACTGCCCTGAAGCAATGATATAGTTCAATACATCCTAGTGGTAATCATGTTGATAGATTTACTCTTTCAGAAGGCACCAACTCCACTGTTTTCTTCACCCTTTAGTCTCTAATGCATGTGACATTTTGATCAGGTGCTCTTCAAGAAGAATATAAAGGGTTGTTATAAACTCCTGTGATTCCATTCTTTAAAAGTTTATCAAACGCTTGTCATTATCGTACCGCAGCTGCTCAAGCGGCCACAGTCTTTGGGAATCTCATGATATTGCAGGGTACCTCTGTAAGAAGCGGGGGTACGTCTGTCGGTAGGCGAAGCCGGCGCGGCGCACTCTGACGTTCTCCAGCAGCCCGAGGTACTCCACCTGGTGGCGACAGCGCTCCTGCTCAAACAGCAGCGGGGACTTGACGTCGTTGGGCTTGATGCAGCGCACATAATAGGGCTCCTGCAACAGGGTGGTGACAGTAAGACGACAACTACATGTATTTAATCCATATTCAACCTGGCAAGTAGACTAACAGCGTATTCTAATTCACAGCGACACCTGGCAGAGTACAGCAGGGGGAGGTAAGAGTTTTTTCTGCCCAGGAGTCGCTCAGTCTTATGATATTGACCGCTGAGAAGCTCCAGCGCACAAGGGCACTTTCACGGTTGTTGTTTCACAGGAGAGGAGAGTGTTATTCACAGCTAGGTCTTGCCAGCCTGTCCTGACATTCAACCAATGAGAACATAAAGCTTGCCTCTCTAACTCTGGGGCTTCCACTGCCGTCATGTACGAGTTCAAATTCGAGTTCAAGTTCATTTAGGCCCACAAATGATACGCCCTGACCTGAACCTTCATGACAGGCAAGAAAAAACTCCCACAAAAAACTCAAAACCAAAAAAAAAGAAAACAAAAGATATCTTTGGAAGGATCACAGAGAGCGGGAAACCCCCTTCCAGGCCGGCCAGGAGTGCAACGGGTGCCAAGCGGGCAATTATAAGATTCAAACCAAATGAAGTCAATGAAATGAAATCAAAACAATCTAATCAAAAAGAGATTATGGCAAGATATGACAGAGAAAAAGAACGAACATCAGACAAAAGCTGCATCAAAGAACAAGCAACATAACTACAAAGTTCAGGAAGAATCAGACTTCAGTGCAGTTATAACAATTACAGCGCTCATTTAGGGACTATTTTGGTAGAACTACTCAATGAGGGCTTAATCTACAATCTGGAAATCAGACATTATATAGCTATTAGCTGAATTAGCTCATTAAAGGGATTTTTTTTTTGTCCTGTCCCCACCTTGCAGGCCAGGTTCTCCACCAATGAGATCATGGAGTTCTTGAAGAGGGTTGCGGCGGTCAGGGGGCGTTTGGTGACCTCAGTGATGCTCAGCTTGCCCTCGGGCCACATCCCCTTCAGCACCGGGTTGGAGCTGGATGGAGAAAAGGAGCAGGATTAAGTAAGACAGGAAACAAGACTGGAAAAAAAAAATAAAAAACACACAGTTTAAAAAGAGAACACAGAGAAAGTGTTGTGGTCATCCAGCATTTATCAGAAAAGTGCATAACCTCAGTGTGTGGGAGGTTTTTCCTCTATCTTTAACATTTTCTCCCACTGCTCCATTCAAGGCTTAGCATTTCGGTCAGCAAGAACGCTGCTCATTTATTTTAATGACTCCAGTGTTGGCAAAGTTCATATATTAATGTAGAGTCTAAGTTTGTGCGTTTAAGTTTGTTTTGGAGGCATTCAACTCATCTCCACTGTGCAATTTGAATTAAACATGGATTTTCATAAAGGATATGTCAGACAATTACCTTTTGTTCGTTTATTAGCTGCCAACATTACAAAAAATACATACTTGGGGTTACTATCTCAAATGCTTTGGACTGTAGCAAATACAACTGTAAAGAAGCACAGATAAGGCGGGTCAGGAATACCTGGCGCTCACTTTAGTAGAAAGAGAGAGAGAGAGGGCAACAGAGAAACACACCAAAGGACTGGAGAACAAGAGGAGGATGAGAGTGAGCAGAGAGGAGATTAGTTGTACTTTTCCTGTGTTGTTCGTTCTTGAGGGATGTCATGCAATCAAAGAGCCGCGAGGAAGACAGCAATGAGTGTGTGGAGGTGATTGAAGCGGTGTGTGTGTGTGCGTGTGTGTGTGTGTGGACTCTCACCTGTTGTACAAAAGTCTCTTGAAATCCTGGAACAGAGTGTCTTTGTTCTTATCAATGAAACCCACCACTGAGTACCTGAGGGAAGACAGAAGCACACGCGCACACACACACACACACACACACACACACACACAAAGTTGTTAGGCTAGTGAAAAACACACTCCTGACTTAGATTCATTCACCCAAGCTGAACTCTTACAGCTGCATGTCTAACTATAACCTTAACTCTTTTACCTTTCACCTTAATCCAACTTTCAACTCTAATCCCAAACCACAATTTGGATATGGCTTCATCTGTTCAGCCACAGATCTGCACTAGGCCAGCAATTCCCTAAGTCTTATCTTAAAATCCCATTGTTAATATATCCTTAAAGTTAATGTATGCTTTTAGTGATGAAGCTGCTATAAATAGCAGAGCTGTGATAAGCCAGGCTGCGGGCTGCGAGGTGCACTCTGCCTCCTGTCTGGTCTAAGTGGCTCAGGGATCAATCAAGCCTGTGAGTCAGGCCCTGCAACTCTGCCCTGGTCCTCCCCTGGGCCGCAGACACTTAGCCCTCGCAGATGGTCTCAACACGTTGCCCTAACAGCACTTTTTGGGGGCTTAGCGTGGGTGATTTATTCATTTGAATGGTCTCCAAGTACTTAAGGGATTGGGAATTACATGTGTTTTTTTTTTTTTTGGAGCCACCGTGCAGTGAAGATGTTATTTAAATGTACCTGTGTGTGCGTGCATGTGTGCTCTCAGATGTATTTGATTTACGTTTTCTTTCGTGGGAAGAAATATTACGCATTAGAAAGAGGGTTATTTTTAAATGGTACTTATCATTCTGTGGTTTCACTTACATAAAATACAGTGGACTAGATCCACTACCCGGCGTTTATCCTGCATATTTTTCAGAAATAAATTCCTGGAGTAGGAGGAGTAATAGTGCTGGAGCAGTCTAGTGTGCAGAATTAAATCAAGACATGAACCGTCTTCTGTTTCCAGTGGAAATAGACAGTGGAAAATTTTCCAACAGTAAAATCTGGTTTATACTTGTGTGTGAAACTGTCACCTCAGCTTTGCAGTAGTTATCTAAGAAGTATAAACTGGACTTAAGGTTTGATCCGTGTCTGTGTAACTATTTTGGCCTAAAATGAGTTATTTGGCTTCTGGCAAAATCTGAGCAGGGAGAACGAATGACTAACACCCTCTGCTCTCTCAACAAGTCCTGTCGAAGTTCCTTAACACCCATCTGCTCCACCAAGATGCTCAGCGGCCAAAAGTAGAAAGCTGTGGTTTCACTGGGCCGCTCCGAGGTGTGAATGTGTGAGAGTGTATGAGTGCGAAAAAGAGCAAAGTATCTTTAGCAAAAAAAACCCTGTTCTGAATAAATAAAAAGTCCACATGACAGATACTTACACCACGTCTCCGGCGTAGTGCCTGATGCGGAAGTCTCTGTCAAACTCCAGACTCTTGTCAGTCGGGGAGAGCTGAGAGGAGGAGAGAGAGAGAAGAGTGAGCAGTGAGACAGGCTACTTTGTGTCAAGGTATTTTGGAAAAAAAAATCAAAACTTTTATTCAAAAATGAGACCATGTACTTTCTATGACAAGATGATTGCTGGTTTGACTCTGTAATCATTCTGTCAGTGTAGGTACATGGCAGATCACTTTGGTGAAAATATTATTAAAAATTACAGATAACTCAAGTCCTTCCAAAATAACATTTTAGAGGATGTGTTCATTTTAGGGCTGGGTGATATATCAATAACTTATCGATATTGTGATGTAAGACTAGATATTGTCTGGGATTTTGAACATTGTAATATTGTGAAATGGCATAAATGTCATCTTTTCTTGGCTTTAAAGGCTCTATTACAGTACAAGGATGAGATTTTCTGAACTTATCCATTCTGTTATTGGCCTCTATCTGCTTGGACATCATATCCACATTACTAATTGGGTTTATCAAATTTTGTGTGTAAACATCTAAAAGCACCAAATAGTCTATAGTCTATTGCTTTCACTATTTCAAGCTCCTAAAATATCAGTTTTCCCCACATCAGGATCGTACAGATGAATGATCAAGTACATAAATGCATAAAAACTGAATTTCAGATCGAGTGTTTAGACTTTTTTAGTGCCCGTTGTGCTTTTATGTCACAGCGCAACCACACCTGTTTGGCGCTCCATTCAGGTTAAACCAAATGCCAAGAATTCAAGATTTATGTGAGCCAGGTTTGTGGACTGTTGGCCATTAGGGAGAAAATGCAATAGTAGAGGCAGTGGTGCAGAAAACACTAACACTGTCAGACAGGATAAAGGCTTACAGAGACGAAGAGACATGAGAGAAAGAGAGAGAGAGAGAGAGGAATAAGACAGTGGTGAGAGAAGTGGAAGAATGGGGTGGGACGAGCGAGATGGTGAGACAAGAAAGTGAGAGAGCGAGGAGGAGAAGCGATGGTGAAAGGTGGTGATGAGAGAGACGGTGCACGCAAAAGAGAAAAAAAAAGAGCGAGAAAGAGACAGAAAGAGAGCAAAATCAAATCAGAGTTTGTGAAATATGAATGAGATGTGTGTGTGCGTGCAAGTATGAATGGGCATGTGTGTGTGTGTGTGTGTCTCTGATACTGACGCTTGTATGTAGGCCAGTTAGCTGCGCTGGGAGTGCAGGGAGGGAAGAGGCGTGACAGGAAATGCAGAGGTCTGCCGCAGCCCTCCAACAACTCCTAATGAGCATGTGGTGTGTTGTTTCATCTGCAATTGCAAAGCTGCGACAAGTAAGTTTGTGAGGCATTTTGCAGGGCAGGGCAAATGTGTGTGTGTGCGTGTCATTCATGAAAAAGTATCATGCTGACATCAGAAATCAGAAAGACAGAGGAAGAGAGAAAGAGAAAGAGAGAGAGATCCTTCACTGTCATCACAATCCCAAGGAGATGGAAGTGATTAGCATATAAGAGCCGAAGACGGAGGCTTGCAGGAAGCGGCGCGATTAAAGCTACGGATGAACAACGGGCTGAGAAAAACCCTGTGAGCCGCTGGAGACAGACACACAAACAGAAACACAGATAGGCAGACACAGAGGGGCTTCCAAAAAAGACGCAAAGAAAGACTGACAAATGAGAGGGAGAGACTTGTAAAGGAGACACAGAGAGACGAGACACAAATAGAGCGATAAACATAGAGACTTCAAAAAGGGGAGCAGGGGTATGAGGGAACAACAGGAGAGCCGGCAAGGAGGGAAGGAAGCAGAGAAAGAGAGAGAGAGAGAGAGAAAGAAAGATAGGAAAAAGAAAGACTTTGACAGTGGCGCTGCCTTCCACCTTGATACTATTTCTGTCATCCGAGCCAATACAGTGTGTTCTTTTACTTTGGGTCTTTGTGAAGAGGCTGGATGACTCATCCAAGCTCACAGTGTTCCCTCTCTCTCTGACACACACACTTGCACACACACACACACACACACACACACACACACACACACACACACACACACACACACACTGAGACACGGAGAGAAGGAATAGTCCCATATGAGAGGCGCGAGGATATTGTTAACAAGAGAAAAGCCACACACACACAGAAAGACTTACAAGGCGCAAGTGAATGAATCACTGTCAGCCTTGATTCAAGTCCAAACTCAAAGCCCAAATCAAAACCACAATGGTGCCCCACAGCAAATCTCCGACAGATCCAGGAGAAATTCCACGGTGAAATCACACAGCTACATATTTACCTCCCCGGTGTTTAGAAATCTACTGACGCACCAAAGTAATTCCAATAATATCCCCTGAACTCTTTAGTGGCGACAGTAATCTGCTCAGCAAAAGAAAGAATTGTGACAATAGATCATTATGGGGTGAGAAATAAAACAATCAGTAATAAAATTAGTGTCTTAAAGCGAGCCTGCTTTTTCTGTCAGATGTCCCAAATCTGTACAGACTCTCCCTGTGGGCAACACTTCAGAACCACAAAGCCAAAACCTCCCCCTGTATCATGTCTAGGGTCTAATCTAGTTGGATCCAAACCCAGAACACACACACACACACACACACACTTCCAGGCAGCAGTACTACGACCACTTGCAGGAAACACACAAAGAGACAGACAGAAAAACAGATGCACCATCAGACAGACAGGCTGCATCCCCTGGAAGCCGCACTGCCCTCATCCATCACCATCATTCACACTCTGACACACACACACATACACGCACGCACACACACACACACACACACATGCACCTTGGCAGCTTCTACCGTAACCATCTCCCTGTGTTTGGGACGCAGCCTGATGTCAGACTGTTGGGTGTGATGGTGGCGACTGGGGGGGCTGGTGGGGGGTCAGTTAGCAGGAGGAGCAACAGAGGAGGCAAAACAAAATAACTGAAATGGAACAAGGTCAGAGTGATGACAAAAAAGAAAAGAGCGAAAGAGAGGAAGGCCAATTAAGAAGAAATAATGGACAGCGGCCTGAAGTGG
>OMLF01050983.1:0-16169 GCA_900302615.1 Holocentrus rufus
GTAAACGAAAAGTCACACTGTGCATGTCCGCTAGGCTCCAGAAGAAAGGCTCCTTGTCGGCGTATGCACTGGGTGAGCAGATTCCATTCAAATGAATGGCGGCCATACTTGCATCCCCTATCTAGCTCTTTTTATATATCTATGGTTTTGTCTCTCAGCTGCAGTAACTTCGTCAGTTTAGTGTCGCTCTGTTTGCTTTTAAGCGGTCCAGTTTCAACTGCGTACACAGTGATTTGTTGGCAGCTTCTCTAAGTTTGGTTGTTTATGGTTGATGACGGGTGTCACTGACTTAGGACGTACTTGTGCTTTGCTCTTTGATTATTGCCTGGTGCTGTATTAAGTCGTGTGTCCATTTACTTAGATGCACACCTGCCTCTCTCTCTCTCTCTCTCTCTCTCTCTCTCTCACACACACACACACACGCACACACACACACACACACACACACACACGATGTGGCTAGTTATCACCTCAGTGAACATATGAGAACATATTTGACATTTGTGGACACAGCGACCCAATGATTTAAAAAAAAAAATACTCACGAGCACAGATATTAACACATTTTACTTGGATTATACTCGAGTACAGGATACTTGTTTCATCCGAGTACCCGGCTCACCTCTAGTAAAAAAGCTACTTATGTCCCCTCTCTTTTTTGGTGGCACGATGACAGTATGGACAAAATTACGTGTGTTAAGCAGTGCAGGCCAAATAGAAAAGGAAAAACAAAACGTTTGTCTGTGCCTTGGGTCTGGACTGACAGCCCTAAAAACTCACCGTTGCGTTGTCAGCTCATCACCTGCCTTTTGCCTCCGCTGTACCTCCATGCACATGCATCATCACATTATTACACACTATAGTGCATGCTATCTGAAGGCTAAAGGTCAAGTGTATGCAGCAACATTTACAACTGTAGATGGGTAAGAAGTGCAAATTTGACTGATATTTTTTATTTTCTCTTCATATCTGTTTTTACACATATCCAGTGGAGGTCTTGTAAAGATGGACTGTCACATTGTCTTACAAATGCACCCAAAATACTGGATATGTTGCATAATGCTTGCTATGTTGTTAGATAGGCAGGGACACTAAATGATGTGTTCAGGGGGTTTATATGTTTTGGGTTATTGAAAATCCCACCGACTACATGCATTACAGCTACTATCTGGAAGAAGGCCTGAAAATGAAAAAAAAAAAACTTGCTTCATCTATTATATGCAAGCAAATGAATTGATTATAAGAGAAACATTGTTCTGGTAAAATTTCTTTATTTGGTATTAGGCCCAGTGGAATGTGATCAAGGAAGAGAAGAAAGCAGAGTTTAGTACAGACACATTCAGATATAGCAGTCTGCAGTCAATCAGAGACCAAGCTGTTTTATCTGAAAATTGGACATTTGAAAATTCTCGTATTCCAATCAGTGCAAAGTACAAATAGTACAGTTTTATCCTTGTTCTGTTAGGATAGCGTGAAGGCAACATTTTACTGTTTTGCCATTTTCACTTAAATATCTACATATAGTACTGACAGCCCCATATCACTCACCTTTTAAAATTTGAGATCCTATTCCTAAAGTGATTCTTCCGACATGTACAAGTAATATCACTTTGGGCAGTAATATTTTTCCTGTCATTATTTGTAAAGAGGAAAAGCAGAGCAGTCTTGTCTGTATCTGGAGACCATCAGAGCACCGCTCAATTATTCTCTTAATAAGCATATATTCATGTAATGCCCAATTTAAAAAAATAAGAAAGATATTCTCATGGAAATTAAAAGAAGCCCATGTGATAGCCAGGTGTTATCCTGTCTACTATTTTTTAATAATCAGAGTAAGCTTAGTTTTCTCTGTAATATTTGGATTAAATAAGTATATATTGATGGAGCACATTGTGTATCTATTTCTTTGTGAGAGAATAGTGAATAATCATTAGAATTAGCGCTATTATCAGCTAAATATTTGTGACATTTCATGTCTTGTCATAGAAGTTCAGTTTCTAAGCACTGGTGAAGTACTTGTGTTGTCTTGTAATTACCATTGCTGTACAGTACTGGCTCTCAAATAAATAAATAAATAAATGACATTAAGAACAGTGTTTCGTTGACATGACAGTTCCATGAAAACTTTGAAAATCACAACTTGGTCTCTGATTCTGCTAGCTGCTTGTCTGCCAGTCCACCACTTCCAAACTTTTATATTTTGTCCAAAGACAAGAAGAGTGTCCTTAGTCTCTAAACAGATTAAAGTTTAGGTTTTCAGTTTGCTATAATACACCTGTGGGATTCTTAAAGACAACAGAAAAGCATTTATAATCACTAAAGAATGGTTTCATCTCATCATCTCATTGATACTAGCAGCCAGTTTCTACTATATTTTTTCTAGTTTTTTTTTTCTTTTAGTTAGTGGAGCTTTAAGACAGCAGGTGAGTTTCACTTTTACTCTTTTAGTGAAAATGTGCTGCACTTGCTCAAAGACCACCACAAAGTAATTCTAACAAACATTTTCACACCATTCTTACACATCTGCTGGGGAAGGGTGGGGTGGGAGTTACTCAATGGGAAAAAATGGATCATGAATTAAAAATTATTATTATGCTGGTATGAAAATAATAATGATAATAATAAAAATTTCAGAAAAGAAGATAACATTTGTTTTGGCAACTTTTCCTGTACACAGCAGGAGGAACAAAAGTGAAAGAATGAAATGAAAAAGAAGACGAGAAATAAAATTCTCAAAACAGAACCAACCAATGTTTTCCATTTTAAAAACTGCAAAATCTAGCTTAAGCACTACACACTGCACACTACAAAAAGCAAGTATTTTTAAGAGACATTTTAAGATATCAAATACAGGTTTTGTCTTTTTTTTTGGTATCACATTTGTTTCACACCTTTCAATACTGTCAGAAAGAAAGATGAGAGAACAAGCCTCCATCAGACTTGTATACTGCAGTGCTTTTGAGTAAACCTTTAACACTCATTAAGGGTAAAAGTCAACTTTGAGGACAATTAAACCATGAGGCAACCCATTTGTTTTGGTCCTTTTTTGGCATTATGTGAATTGCTTCTGTTCTGGGATATGAGGAAAAGCCATGGTTGAAACCCTGGGTGACAGTTTGAATTTCACTTTTTACCCACATGTACATAATCTATCTTGGCACACTTTTTTAAAATTAGTTGTGCTCTTTGGTCAACTGGGTAACCAACTAGTATTTAAAAACAATTCAGAAAAAAGACATTTAAAGCTAAATTTCAGGTTCCTCTTCAAAGCTATTGCCCTCAAAGTTCACATACTGCCAAGCCATTCACACACATGTAAATTATCACACATGCATGTTACTGTGCTTTGGTTATGAGAGGATGTCATCAAAGGTAAAGACAATGAATGTTAAAACATGGAGGTATTTGGTTACATATTTCTCAAAGACAGTTAAGTATTTGGCAATAAGTTCAACTACTTTAAAGAGATAAGCAAGTACTTTGTATGAACATAGAAAATCTCTTTGAAAATATATGGCATTTTCATTTGGTCACTCTTTAAAGTTATATTGTAATGATCAGCAAAATAAGGGATTTACATGTTTGAGGGACAGACCAGGAACAAGTTCCACAACAGAAGATATTAATCTGTTAAAAATGGTAATCAAATCATGAGAAATTTTTTGGCTTAGGTTCAGTTAAAGCACTTTTATACTGGGTTACCCCAGCAAAAATTAAAAATGAAAGCAATTGTAGTTTTTTTTTTTAAAAACAATATGAAGGAACATAAAGAAAACCATCAAAATGTTTACATCTTTGGGTATCATTAAACTTGGTTTTCATATAAAAACTTTTTTGGATAGGCTGATAAGGTGATGCGTGCCACTGCCATGTGTTCAGTAAAGTATCACCTTTGAATTCTCATACATTTTCAGTCACTAACTCACAGCCATCGAGTTCCCATGGTGGCCTAATTGACATTTGGAGAGTTAACTTGGATTGGCCTTAAACCATCACTTATTTGGCTTGCCCTCGAAAGTTTTTGCAGGGAAAACAAGCATCCCATTAATTCAAAACATCACTTTCCTGTTCTCTTTGATGGACTTGGAAAAAAATCTGAATGCATATCTTAGCCCATGGAGGGGTTACAGGGTTTGAGTAGCATTCTTTGAGGTCCATATTTTCCATGAGGTACATTCTCTGCGCAAATATGTCTTTGGAGATCGGCACTTCAATCAGGAGTTCTGAAAGACGTGGAAAACCAAACAATGGAGCAGCAAGAATCTAAGAAGGAACACTAAATGGACAATCTTTGTTTTCTTCATATCTTCAGGTTTCTAAAAAGACGTCAGATCAGGGACAATGCTACATTCTGCAAAAAGGGACAGTTGAAGGCCTTCCTCAAAAATGTAAGTGATACTGATAGAAACACCAGGTCAACCACTGCAGACCAGGTTTGAACTGCAGAAGTTCAAGTTAAGCTTGGTCTCTGGCAGGACCAGGTTAGGGCTTCTGAATCAGCTACAACCGCAGGCAAGGCTTGACAGGAAGTGGGTATAGTGACATTTCCGGCTCAGCTGTGGTTATATTCTCCATGGCAGTCATCCAGGTGTCTCTTTGGATGGTCATTGTTAGCGGCTGGCACGGAACACTGGCACTGGCACAAGATGGGCTTATAGTTGCAGAAGGGTAAGGGTTTTAATCATTTTTGGCTAAGTTAGGCTTGCACAAGCAGCATCAATAAGCTAATGCTTGCTTCAACTATGGCTCAGATATTCTCATCAGACTGAGGTAGCTATCTTTGGAGGTATACAGCTGTTGGTTGGAGTGAATTAGGAACTGGGGGTTAAGGGATTGTTGCTAACATGGTTCCTCCAAATCAACCTGTCGCGAGGCTAGTACGGTGCTAAGACAATCATTTCTAACCGGACTCACATTTCCATAAGGCTCACGCAAAGGCCACTATGTTACTTCCCTTTTTTTTATTGCAGAGAAAATTCTAACTGAAGGCAAAGTTAGCAATTTTCTGTCACAGTCAATGAGTTGGAAAACAAATGCCCCAGTAGGTTAGTATATTTGGCGTCATTTGAGGCTTCAAGACCACACAGCACAGAGCTGGAACAGAGCATTTTTTCTATGGAAAGAACTCAAACTGGAAATATGGCACAAATTTTTGTGGTGTTCATATGAAAATATTGCAACAGGACTTAACCATGAGCAACAATATTTTCTCAAGGCTTTCATTCTTAATAAACATGCACATGGGCACAGGCAATAAAGGCATTTAGCTTTGGTTTTTTGGGGGAGGGGGGGTCATGGATATTGATCAGGACTAACTCTATATTAGGTCAGCAGCTTGTTTTGACTCTACTTTTAGCTGTTTATTTATTAGCAGCAGAGTTTTTGGGAAGACTAAGTCTAGGAACCCTAGTGAAGGGAATGAAAGAAGGGGAAGGGTAGGCTTTGTAGGTAGGTAGGCAGGGTAGGCTTTGGTTGGCCAGGTGAGGTGGAGGAACCTTGTAGACTGTTGGAGGGGAGGGGAGAGTTGGGGTTGGGAAGGTTATAGACTAGCAAGTTGGCCAGTGCCCGTGCCAGGCAAACCAGATGTGTGCTGCTCAACGATAATATGGCATTGGGCTGGACAAGTCACTTCCTGAGAGGCAGAGTCATTGCAGAAGGAGAGAAGAGAGAAAAGCAGAGAGAAATGAAACAAGTTTATGATTTATGTATGTCACTGATTTCTGACTTGTTTCTTTGAGCCAAATGGCTTTCTTAATTGTATTTCTGGTGACAATAGCCTGCCCAGTTACTACCAAGCCAGGGGTAAATCTATTAATGCAATGTCCAATTTTAATGTTAGGAGACTTAAGCAAAGACTGATACATCTCTGAAATGACAAGTTAAGGTATCATCAGACTAGTCCAGGGGCCCGTTTCACAAAGGAGGTTCAACAAACTCCGAGTCTAATCCTGAACCCTGAGGTAAGACCCAGGCATGTCATTTTAATCACATTTTCCATGCTAAAGTTAATATCATTCAGTGGATTTCAGTGTGCAGCAGCTGTATTAACAGCTGTAGTAACAGACTTCTACTATCTATCTATCTATCTATGTATATATATATCTATATCTATATCTATCTATCTATCTATCTATATATATATATATATATATATAAATAGATAGATAGATAGATATAGATAGATAGATATATGTATATATGTGTGTATATACATATATATATGTGTGTGTGTGTGTGTGTGTACAGTTACATTAGCATATCTCATGTTTCACCCAGATAATTTTCCTCACAATAAAACAACATTTAAATCATGCAATTTTAAAACTCTGAAGGGAATGCATTTTATATACACCAATATATCAGTATCAAAAAAATACCTCCTCCTCCAGAGTGGGGAAGTTGTCGTTCACATCTAGGACATAAATGGTCACAGTGCCTGTTCCAGTTTTTCCGTCTGGAGCACCATATCGGTCCTGACCTTTCACTGTCAGAATATACCTGTCATGCCGCTGAAAATAAACAAGAACAGCAACAACAACAAGAAAAATGTCTGAAATTACTGTTCAAACTTTTGAAAAGGTGCAACTTGTGAAAGGTAAATGTGTGATAGGTCTCTGTGTGGTTACAACATGGAAACTGTGGCTGTGCAGCCCAGTGTGGCTGTCAGCTCACATTGGATTTGAAAATGTTATTTTATTGGCTCTAGTTTATACACTACAGCTGTACCACATATCATTCATGTTTGTTCCTTAAGCACCATCCATTAAAGTGGTAATATCTAACATTTTCATATATGAATGAATGTTGGATGGATGAATGAATGAATGAATTGATGTTTATTTAAGTGTAAAATACAATGCTAATTTTGTTACCATAAAAAAAAAAGAAATCAGCTTCAGGCTGCGCTGGTCAAGCTACATAAAGCCACCTTTCAATAGTCATAATCATCACTATGGCATGCAACACAACTACACAGCTTTCGTTTACCCAAAATACCATTTCCCCAAACAGATAATATGGTCAAATATATTCTCTCTTAAAGTCTTAAGCTCTCTTAAAGATCAATTATTTGTAGTTGTGAAAAATTATTTTCCATAAATCCATATCATAGAACAAGTGATACATTTGTACAATCCAACGGCCATTCTGTTGTTTCTCCCACTTAAAAATCCTTTTGGCCACCCAGTCTTCATTCATATTGAGCTGACAATTCCATAACGTAACTGTGCAAACTTTTCACCTTACAAGACTAACATGAAATGCTACTGAAAATAGCATCAAACATCTTGTCTCAGTCTGGGTTAGTCAGAAAAAGGGTATTTTGCCCTTCCTTTAAAGCTATTGTATAGAATTTACATATAACGTACATAAACATTCGATGCTTTATCTCTTTTTTTTAAGATTTTTTTTTTCTGCTTTACTCGACAGCGACATTGGAGATACAGAGGAAGGACGGGGGAGAGAGAGGCGATGACATGTAGCAAACGATGCACCCAACTCTGCATTTTAGGTACCAAGGTGATAGGAAGCTTCTCTGTTGATGACCGACTGAGCTGACTTTACTGTCTCTGGCTGCACTGTGATGCTGCACAATGGGAGACTCCAGTCTCAACTTATACACCGGGGATAAGTGTTCTGATGTGCAAATTCACAAATCTAATTAGAATATGTTAATAACAAAATTAATAAAAGTCACAATGAACACAAATGTTTGGATTTGTGTTCATTTTCAACATACAAAATTAAATTCTGATAGGATGAAAGGAATTCTTTTCCTATTACCTTTGATGCCTCACCCTAAGGGCCTGGATGTGTGATTGGATGACAGCTGCATTTTAATCGTCCAAACTGGCCTAATGTATCAGTAACAGTAATCCATACCTCTCTGTCCAGTGAGGGCCGACTGACATAGATGTCTCCATCCTTGGTGATGTTGAACATGTCCTCTGGTGGATCCTGCTCCACGATGGAATAGGCAATTTTAGAGCTCAAGCTGTCTGGTTCATCTGCATCATGTGCAGTGACTTTCATGACAAAAGTGCCTGTAAAAACATTATCAACTGAAGTGGTCATCAACCCTGATACTGCATGTCCCACTATCTTCACTCTGATGAACATGCCAAGATGATGATAGCAAACCAGAAAAAAATGAATACATAAATAAATCATTTACCCTAACTTTAGCATCGCAGATTAGGATTGGGAATTATTCTGGACAGCAAACACACCAACCTGCAGGCCTGAGTTCATACACATACCCAGGCTTTATAGTGCCAAACTCTGGAGAGTTTTCATTCAAATCTCCGATCCTGACACAGATGTGAAAGGGCTCATCTGCAAGAGAGCCATTCATGTACGTAGCAAAAAATGTCAGCTGAAACACAAGATACAGGAGTGTTGTTGTTATTATCATCACTGTCATCTGGCATCACCATCATCATCATCCTGATCCCTTGTTTTTCTCCTTCTTTCATCTTCTTTTATTAACCAATATATCTGTTTGATCTATCATCTTCCATCAAGACAACATGCAGTACATTTTAAAGACACTCACCCGGAAGTAGTTGATTGTCGTCCAGTCGAAGATACCAGTCACTCGAACATCGCCAGTGTCAGGGTCAAATGCAAAGACGTTGTAAGGACGTTGGTCTGCTCCAGTGACTGTCATGGATAAGTTCAAATTTCCATGACTTTTATCAAAAGGTGAGAGAACCTGAAGCACAGAGAGGAAAACCTCAGTTCAGGTGTTGAGTTAGCAGCTGATTGAACTGAATGGATTTACCAGTGGAATAGCGGCTGGTTAAAATGTCTAACTATATCCTATATCCTACAGCATAATATCATGAAGTATTTATACATAAAACCACATTATGTACATTAAAATGTATATAATGTGTATAAGCATTAAACAAATGTTTTCTAACACACTGTAACAGTGGTACTAACATTGGATACTAACATGGATTCAGAGGACTCTTAGTTCACATGAAGTTGAGGATCATCAGCCTGAATATTGATTCTGCAGTGTTAGCTTCAAAAACCAGTGACTCACCTGAAAAATGGATTTCATGGATTTGATAGAATCTTTGACTTCTTTTACTGACACAGGCATTAAATGACAAGTCCAGGAATTAGCCTCCACCACAGCAACAACCACCTGGAGTCACAGAACAGCAGATATTATCAGTAACAATGAATACCTGTTTTTTGCAAATAATCTGTCTGCATGTGGTCCACATGCAAAATTAAATAAATTAGGTTGTAATGTTATTGTGGTGGGATGAGATGTGATTGTGCCAATAAAAGCTGGGCTAAAATTACAGGAGGTATAAAAAGTACATAAAAATGGGTCAAATTTTGCACATAGATATGTTTCCACGCCATATGATACCCACTGAAATTTGGAGAATGAAGTCCCGATGGCTGCTCCATAATACTGCTCTAAAGTTTCTTAAAGTAACTCATAAAAAATCAACCATACATGCTATAACTCTGCATTTCTTGAGGTCTTGATTGAGACAAAAGATACTTAATTATGTATACCACCATTAGGTTTTTATTAATAATTGGCTACGTCTAGTTACACATGATTTGCACAAAATCGTTACACAACATCTTCAGACCCACAGAAATAAATTAACTGTGAGCATTTCTATTACTTGCATTGCATGAAAGTGCTTTAAAATAAGATCTAACTGCAAACCGTAGCATACTGTACACTGCTACAGTAAAGTTTTGCTTACATGAAGTCTAATATTCATGTGAAGAACTACAAAACAATTGCATTCTTCATCAATTAAACTTTCAAAAATTGACAATTCTGTGTATGTATGGAATCATTAAAAATGATTTGAAATCTGCCCTTTTTGTACTCAATGGAAAGTACAAAAAGTATGGAAAGTAGGCAAATTCCCAGAGTTCTCACCTCTATTGAAGCACATTATGAATGTACAAAAAAAAGTTTCCAAGACCTACTTCTGACTCCAACCATGTGAAAACACTGCAAACAGCATGAAGAGCAACTTCAACTTAAATTCTACTCACTGCAAACAGCAGCAACACCAAGACAGGCGAGGAAACCCGAGTCATGGCTGCAGGAGGTTAATCTGAGAAATCTGAAGCAGACAGAGTCCTGATGGAGACCAGAACCAATCCAGACAGAATCCGATGTGAGCGAGACAGAGGAGATTAATACGTTAAAAGGCATACACACCCTCACTGCAGGGCAAGAAGGACTGAGAGAGAAAAAACAAAGAGAGAGAGAGAGAGAGAGAGAGAGAGAGAGAGAGAGAGATCACCATAAAATGAACATAGATAGGACATAGAAACTGCTTTAATTTTATGTCAGACTGAAACAGATGAAATGCAGATCGATACCTCAGTGTCTGATTTCATATAACCAGATAAGAGACACAGTGGAGTACGAAAGTCTGGGTCCACTACCAAGAACTCTTTTGTTTCATCATTTATCAAAAAAACGAATACGATTAATTTAGTTATGTGATATTTATTAAACAAGATTAGGCTTTTTTTGATTCTGTGATTTTTTTCATTTGATTCATATTTGGAGTCATTGTAACTCTTTATTTATTATTTTGAGAATCAAAAATCAAAAAACAACAATCACAACACAGAACCACTTATTGCACAAATTATCACAACCATACAAAAACAACATCAAAGAAACAAATGCAAAGACAAATGCACGTGATGTAAGTCAGTAAATAAGTAAGTCATTACAGTCATGAAAGTAAGTAAAGTGAATAAGTAAAGTAATGGTAAAGGCAGCTTCACACTGTGACTAAAGCAGCAACCAGGGTGCAAGATGACCACTGTCCATTCACATTAAAGCAGATTTCTTATTACTATCAAAAATTGTTATTTTCAACATGAAATTTGCAGAATTTGCATACTTTATTAAGACAACATAGAAATGGTAATTCATTTTTACAGAGTCTGAATGCTCCAAAACAAACAAACAAACAAACAAACAAAAAACCCCACAAAAAAACCCCAGATATGTTTAGGTGCTCTACTGTTCCATTGATGACAGTGCCTTCCGTAAATGCAGAATTCAAATACATTTCATATTTTCTTTTTTCAGGTAGAATTTTACCCTTTCCCCGTATAAAGACAAAATATGTGGCATGTTTTTCACATGAAGATTGGGCATTGTGTTTGTGTCAATTTACAGCAGCAGTGTGTACATAAGTAGAAAGATAGATAGATAGATAGATAGATAGATAGATAGATAGATAGATAGATAGCAGGAAATCCACTGCATAAATAATGAAAAGAATAACAAGGAAATTGTTTTGTTTTCCTGCTATTTCACTATTTATGTGAAGTTCACTTCAGCCTGCCACCTACATTCCCATACAGGTGTGGGCCTGGCCTGCCTTTTCTCCTGTGAGGGATTCTGGGTTAAAACATTCAGCAACCGCCTTGTACTGTGGAACTCTGTTTGTAATAACGGCACGCTGAGTGAGACTCTCAGACCGGGCGTGTCACAACAACAGATGAGTCATAAATGTCTGGGAGCTTTCTAAAGGTTTGAAAAAATTAATTTTGACTCATCTTGTTTCAAAAGGTGTATTGCAGGCACTTGACTGGAGTGACATGGGAACAGGGATGATGGGGGCAAGAGAAGGGCCGGGGATGGTGGTAGCATGTGAATGGTGATGGTGGCAGAAGGCATCAGATTGGGGATTCTGACATAAATGTTGAAGCATTCTTCAACAACTACATTCACAACAGATGGTGAAGTTTTTATTCTCCCTAGCGTTGCATATTGTTATTTACTGCAGCAGTTTCTTCCTTTTGTTTTTCCTTCTTTTTTCTGTCCAACTTCAAGTTGGACAGACTTGTGTTGCCACAAGGAAATACCAATCAGAACAGTGTATTGGTTTACCCCTCATCCATATTCTGATGTTTCTCCAGCTTTGCAGAGCTGCAACATACATGTACTGTATATAAGCTAACTGGAGTTTCATTTTCGATATGAAAAGTGAATGCTTAGTGGTTTGGGCACTGATGCCAAAACACTACACAGACAGTTGTGTTCAGACATGTTGACAGGATCTGCAGGTTTCCCATCATATCAATCATAGAGTCAACAAAATAGTGTCTGCTTTACACAAAGAGCTCAATAACTGGCTTGGGGAAAAGTATAAACATGCAACACCAAGGAAGAAAACAACGCCTTAATAACTGTCCAGTGTAACACACCTATATGCGTAGGTGTGTGCTGCACCAAATGATACTTATAACTAACAGAATATCATGATGTATACATCATATTTTAATGCACACATGCACAGTTGAGTTTTACTGATGAACTATTCTGCAAATATAATGATGCAGCTCATATGAGGTGTAATGATGTTACCATGGATTAGGGAGTGCAACACTGTATTAGGGGTTATAGTTGTCTGATTGAAAAACATTTAACAAACCTCTAACTGCTCTGGTAAAAGAACTAAACATCAATTTTTATTTAGGATTATTTACTGTCTTGTATAAATCCACACAGCTGTGCTGCTAACTCAGCTAATTTACTATCATTTCACTATTTTCTGTGTTTCACTGAATACATTTTTCCACAGATCACTTGGCTTGATGTCCTCACTTGCTCATGTTTCTTTAATATGTTGCTCAGCAGTGATGTCATTTCTTTTTTTTTTTGTTTGAAACTTTGAAAAACCTTGTCTTTTTAATGCCACTTCTTGAATGAGGCTATTTGCAAAGTAGTTGAAGTACTTCATTTTCTTCTTTTTTTCTCACTCTGCACTTATAATGGGAAAGAAAATGAATACTATATAATAAACCTCTTAATTTTTCTCGCCATACTCCACATTGACTGAGATAAATTTAGCAGTAAAATATCTTTATTCATAAATTTTCAGGCAGGAACAAATCACTATATTAAAACTATAATGACCTCCAAGAATGCTAAAGCTTCAAAAACTGCGACCTTCTGCTATTTGTTTGAATATTTTTTTGTAATGTACCCCCGGGCTCTGTAAAATTTTATTTAATGTAAATAAATAAATAAACAAATGCAGACTGACAAGTCAATTTCATGTGGAGAGTCCTGAGTCTGCACACTTCAGTACGGCAGGTGGCAGCACACACCACTCACGTTGGTTTCTGTCCGTCAATGACCTGAAAAAGAAAGACGAAGAAGAAAGCTCACGTGATATGTAAAACATCATATGATCTTATGCGGAAGTCGCAGGAGACAAATCGAACTCAGCTGCGGTAAGGAGACAAGTTTGATCCTTTTGTATTAACCAAAGCTACATTTTTTGAGCCTGTAACATGCGGGGTATTTTGTCGACACTGTAAAGTTCATGTACGTCGGTAATGTGATGTTTATAAACCTCATATTCTGAAGTATATGCTTCACTCTGAAACATATATACTTTGTGTGTGTTGCCAGCAGGAAGCAGATGAACATGAATTTTGGCACAGACTGACCCTTAGCATCAGTTGCTGAATCAGTTGCATCAACTGGAACTGGAACTTGATTCGTTGTGAATGGAAAATCCAAAGTTTTTGTTTTTTTTAGTGCCAACAGGTTTGCTACTGTTGCAGTGGAAAGGAGAAAGTTAATGAAGTTGTTCTGTCTGAATATATTCAGGAGTTTTTGTGCCTCTTTGTCCTCCAGGTCAGCAGTATCTGTTTTCTGTTGTCCTCTGTGGAGCGGGGAAGACTGGGCATGGCAGACAGGCGGCTCCTGGTCCGGCTGCTGCTGCTGCTCTGGATGCTGATCAACACCTCTGGTGACTGACTGACTCTTTCACCTGTGTCTGACTCTTTCTGTTGAACTGAACTCGTAACTGCTGAGAGCCTTACCAGCAGACCCTCTGATGCATCCTTGAAAAAGCCTTTACTGTCAAAGCTCTTAGACTTGAGATAGACTTGCGCAGATCGAATTGAGTGCTTCAGTCATTCAAGTCTGAGTCTCTAACCAATTTGAGTTGAAGTGGTCTATGCTAAAACAATTTAAAAAGAATAAATACAAAGTTTAACATGATTTGTTGTCACTTAAAAGATATCATAGAGAAGTTTCATATATGAAGTTCTGTGTGTTTGGTCTGAGCGCTGTGAAACTGAACTTCATATTCTAATATTTTCCATTTGTGTTTCTATCCCTCAGGGTCCAGAGTGTCTCTGTTTGCTCCTGATGCTGTCACCCTGGAGGAAAACTCTAATGCCAGCATCACCATCACTTCCAGGTAACCATAGCAACACATCATGTACATAAGCTTTAGATTCACAGATTTCTTTTCTTGATATTAACATTTCCACTTTAATTTTTGGTGTATTTTCATATTTTTACTCATTTTCAGCCTCTGTTCTGCATTTATTGTTTTTTGCATTCACATATTTTCATTAACAGAATTTTTACTTCTCACACTCCGCCATCCATCAGGGTGTTGGTGTACAGATCCTGGTGGCTGCAGCTTGCAGAAAACAGCAGATGATGATTGTCTGATGTCTGTCTGTGTTTCCTCAGTTCCCCTGTCAACGAAACATCTGTAATCCAGTTCAATGTGACCTACAGCTCCAAGGGGAACTACTCGTCTATCATCACTCTACCTCAGCAGGTAACACACCGCTGAACAAAACCCTACAGCACCAAACACCTAAAAGTTGGTGTTGGTACAAAGTTGATGTAAATACTTGCTGTGTGTTGTTCAGGTGCTGCTGCTGCCCGATGCGACCTCCGTCAGTTTTGAGGTGGCAGCCCACGATGTCGGTCAGGTGACCACTTACCTGATTAGCAACAGCACAGACGTTAACAGGTCAGTGTATAAAAAACCTAATTCGCAGCTAATGCTGTAAAATAACACAGCATGCTTTATCAGAAAACTGAGGAACATGAAATGAATATCGTACTAGCTACTCAAATGCTTCCACAAGTGTTTTGAATGTTGCAGATATGGGAAGTGTAGAAAACTTTATTGAAATACAATGCTGGCTCTTCTGGCAAAACAGAAAAATTGACAGGGTATATCAAGACAGATAGCATTAGATTACATTAGATTACATTATTCAATACTTTTTAAAGTGCTTTACATAATAGCCTTTACCAAATAAACGTATTAAAATATCAATTACAAACAAATTGTCTCCATTCTGTCATTGCAGTACAAAGAAGCTCCGTCCCACTTTGTTTCTAAAACAGTTGCTGTTGTTTTATATTTGACAAACTGCATGTACAACTGTCAAACTCAAATTAATGGGTGAACTATTCCTTTAACCCCAACGTTCCCCTTTCCTCCAGCCTGACCACCAGGTTGCGGTTCATGGTTATCCATAGCAACGCTCTGTCAATAATCAATCAGGTGATTGGATGGATGTACTTTGTCGCCTGGTCAGTCTCCTTCTATCCACAAGCCTGGGAGAACTGGAGGAGGAAAAGGTAACTCGTCTGTCTGAGTTCAGTTCAGATCACTTGATTTGTCCCCGAGGGGCAACTGAAAGTGTGTTGAATGTGTACTGGCTGTCACTGTTTTAAGTTTTTATTTATTTATTTATTTATTCATTCAATTATTTAGTTTATTTATTTCTTTATTTTTTTATTGTGCTGCGATGATATAAAATGACTACGATGGAGTTTTGACAAACTACTGCAAAGGACATTCTCCTTTCATGGCAGCTCAGAAATTTCCAACAAATGATTTTGGATGGCAGAGCTCTTTTATTCATGCGATGATTATTTATTATGTTCTCAAACTGGGGTGCGGGGACCCCAGGGGGCCTTCAGGGAGGTCTACTGTGGTCTCCAGCAAATGAGGAATAGTTTAACTTCACTATAACTCCATTCAGTTCACTAGACATCATCCCTATTAGGGATTAGTAAGAATGACTGTTCTGAATGACAGATTTCTTAGTTGTGATAAATGATCATGTTTTGGTCATATGGCCGACACATGGTCATTGCATCAGGGGACAGAAAAAATGACTGATCAAAGAATATTTATCATGGACTTGAAGGCACAATGTGAACTTTCAGATCAGGATTTCTCTGTAAACTATGATAAAAAGTCTCGAGGCTCATAGAGTCATCAAACTTGTAAATTCTGTCTGTCTGCTTATGTCCACGGAGTTTCAGGGGACACTGTGAAGCAACTGACTGATGACTCAGGAGATATTATTAG
>OMLF01050984.1:0-16989 GCA_900302615.1 Holocentrus rufus
GCTTTAGTTCCCCTTGTAGGGTAACAATATTGTCTGGACTCTGGTAAGACCAACCAACTGTCCAGCAAAGTGAAAATATCCTGCTTGTTGGAACTGAAAGAGCTGCGGCTCTTACTAGCACTGCAACAATATGTTAGCTAATGTTTTCCTAGCTAACATTGTTGTAGAGCTCACCTGCTAAAAACTTTGACTTTGGAGGCTTGTAGTAGAAGAGTTGATGTGAGAAAGTCCACGACTGACACCATCGCTAGCTAAAGCTCCATATTAGATTGAAGAGCTTTGCTAGCCCTCACCTCTTCTGATATAACATTAATATTTTTAGAGATTTTAGTATGGAGAAATAACCCTTCAAGTTATGAGCCAGCTGATTTTAGGTTGGTTTATTAATTCAAAGCTAGTGTTATTTTTATCCACTAACGGAGCAATTTTCTGTCATATCATTACAACATAACCATGATAAATCTGTGGTGGGGTTGATAGGAATTGTGATCAACACTCATGTTGCAGCCATTACTTGGCCAGGTGCTGAGATTTTTGGCTTTCAGATTTTACCTTCCAGACTCTGCACCCATTGGAGTGTCAAGACACTTATAATCCTAGGCACAGTTTACATCTGAATCCTCATGGGGTGAAATGTAAAAAGGTTGAAGATTTTTTATGGGTCACAAACTTGATAAATCAGTATACATTAAGAATTCTTGGCCACATTCTAAAAAATGTGTGTTTCATTGATTAAAATCAATCTTCCAAAGTCTTGTGGGTGCCATAAAATGAACTCCCAAATCTATACACAGTTGACTGTAAACATACTGAGAAGATAAAATTGATTGTTGTGTCTATCCAGATTTTCTACTGGTCTCATCTGTCCTATATATGGGTGTGGTCTCTGCTGGTGGTGCACTGTGCCAACTTCTGGAAGTGGTTTGTGGTGCCAGGTCTCATCTTCATCCTGGAGAAGATGGTGGGAATCGCCGTGTCTCACATAGGCGGCCTCTACATTGTGGAAGTCAATCTGCTGCCATCCAAGGTGCCCAAGCCTAACTCTACTAACACCCTGGGTGCCTGGATTATTAGCACACAATTTGAAGTGCATCGATTTTCTGTGTTTTGATTTGATCGGATTTTGAGGACACTCGGACAGACGATGCATATTTGCAATGTGTTCCAGTTTCTAAAAAGATTACAGTGATTGGCCTTATGGAGGAACTACAGTATAATCATCAATTACAGTCAATCAACTATATCAAGCTGAAATTTTTCAATTCAAAAGTGATATCTCGGACATGAGTGGTGTTATTTAACTTGCAGGGATAATGTAATTTGGCAGTGTTCTGTTATTGAAACAAGGACACAGTGTCATAAATGTGAATATATATTGCATGCAAATATTGTAGGCAAATGAGTGATCTTAGTTTTTATGAAACGTGGAGTGAAGATGCCTTTTGTTCGCTGTTGGCCCAAGGAATGCCTGCATCATTTGTGAGGGTCTGCATGTTTTACTCCCACCAGAGAAAAGACAGAGATCAGTCAGGGTCACCTCCAGATTCAGAAACAGCACCTTGTCATCCATATACTGAATCAGTCACCACAATTACAAGCACTTTAACCTAACCCAGTTTTCACAATATACACCTGACATTCATCTGTGTCACTGATTTTAGGATTGATATTTAACTTCGTTTCTTTTAAGTTGTTTCATGGTGTTTTTATATCGTCGTGTTGTTTTATACTGTGCTTTATGGAAATTCCAACTGTTAAGCTGAAGTAGCAATAAAGTATCAAATTGAACTGACTTGAATTTAATTAAATTGTTAAAAGCAATTCACCCTGTAACACGTGAAAATGCCAGCTGTAGCAAATTAGTCAGAGCATAGCGTTACTTCACTCCCAGACTATTTGCTTCCAGTGCCTGGGGTCTGTGAGTATCTGGTTTGATGTGTTTGACCTTTGACTGTTTTTGTGTGTTTGCAGGTGACTCATCTGGTGATCAAGCGCCCTCAGTTCTTCCACTTTAAACCTGGAGATTACGTCTATATCAACATCCCAGATATTGCCAAGTATGAGTGGCACCCCTTCACTATAAGCAGCGCCCCGGAACAGTCAGGTACATCTCACCTTTCTTAGAAATGGATGAGGCCATTTGTGGCTGAAGACGTGTTAGTGAATACCATCTTAGTGCGTTTAAAGAAACTAAACCCAAATCTTACACGAGTTGAAAGCTTGAAGCCTCAGCAGCACAGAGTTCATTTTTGGTGCAAAGTGGTCATTGCTGTGATGTTTCTGCACTGCACTTCATAGATCACCTGCCAATCAAACAGTGTGGCCAGTCGTCTTTTTTCTTGGATTCTCTAATGAAGAAGTTTGGGTTTGGCACTTGATCTTTTCTTGAGGCTATCGCTGCTAAATACACAGTTCAGAAGTAAAGTATCAGGAATAACACCTTTCAAACAAGCGTTAGCTGGTATGGGTGTTTAAGCTACCGACAGACAATATTTTGTACTGATGTATAATGCTCTAAAATGTTCCCATAATCATGTTTAAAAAATGATATAGATATGCCCCTAAGAGTATTATTCTTGCTATGGTGTAAAAGCCTCTGAGGCAGCATGTAGACTATCATGGGACGCTAAAACTCAAAATTTACATTTTCTGTAGCTGTGATCAGAATGGTAGATGACGTGACTGGTCCGTAGCCAGTGTTTAATAAAATGCCAATATCAGTCTAACCTTGTTTCAAACCAGTCATGTATGGGGCTGTCGCCACACTGATGTGACCTTTCCCTTCCAGACACCCTGTGGCTACATATCCGTTCCATGGGCCAGTGGACCAATCGGCTGTTTGAGTATTTCAGACAGCCAGAGAGCGAAACGGTCAGCCCAAAGAGACTGGCCACCAGCCTCAGGAACCGCAGGCAACTGAAGAAAGCTCAGGTTCAAAACACATGCACACACTTTTCTGTGTTTCTACTGTGTTTTCATCTTACATGGTATTGCCTCACTCTTTGTGATTCTTTCAGCTGAAAAGCTCTGCACTCTCTGATTTATGATTTTCTGGCAGGAGGAGTTGTTTAGGTCGACAAACTGTAATGGGACAGTGGCTTCCAATGAGGATGATGCCATTGAGCTGACCATGTACCGTCAGAACGGCTCCCCACCTGGTCCAGTCCCCATCGTAGGACCTCAGGGACAACTGGAGCTCCTCCCAGACCAGCTGGGACAAGCAGAGCGAGGAGAGGGCCCCCCGCTCAAAGAAGTAAGGTCTAGGCTGAACAGGCATATGGGTGCTATACAGGAAACTGACTACATGTCAACATTCTGCTGAGCTCTCCATATCTTACTCCTCCACCTCCACATTATCAGCTATAGTCAGTGCTGATAAAGGACTGAAACACACTCCAACAGCATTCTGGGAGTAAAATTTAAGGGGCTAATGGAGTCTCAGAATAACCATAACTTTGTTTATTTTTATAGTAGTTTTAGTATTAATTCTCTAAAGCAATTCTAAATTCACACCAGGTGGATAATTGAAACATTTTTCAATCAGCTTTGAGGTTCCAGAGGAATTTTCTGAATGTCTGCAACACTCAAAAACATGAATGGGAAACAACTATATCGTGCAAAAAATTCATTTATTGCAGCCTGAAAAGAATGTGGGTTTAACCACATTCTTTTTAGTGTTTCACAGGCTAAAAATGTTACGTATATACATTTTGAGTGCGTACTCTTCTTCATTTGAAAATCAAGATAAATCACTATCATTTTTAATCTCAAACATAGAAAATTGGGCATCTGTGGGATTGTTAAAGTATTGCAAATAGTTATTTTGCTTTTAATCTCAAATTTCTCCACACTGATAAGGTAACAGTACAATATTACTGCAACATTATTGTTGCAGTAATATTGTATCAATTACATGCAGCATTTTAATAATCTCCTTTGTGACTGGTGGTAAAATTTGGTAATAAAGAGTTTGGATGGAACCTCAGAGCTCATGTATGTAGGTTTGTAAGCAAATTTATTTTTGATATGAAATGAGGACAATCACAATTTCCACCTTATTCAGCATTCAGAATTTAGTTATTACAACTCTTCAAATATCAAAAACATCAAATCAAACATTGGAGGAAGACAGCCTGGAATGACAATTCTCTTCTTAAAGTTACTAACCAGCTCTCTTTTTAAACAATAGATTTCCGCCAAAATGGGTGAAAATACCAGGTATTGCAATGTTAAGGTGAGAAATACCACATTTACCTGCATATTTACTATTACATTTGCCAGTACACCAGATCTGACTGAATATATCCCAGCAAATTGAGTGCTATAAATTTAATGATAGAAAGTAGCTTAAGTATAGTAGGGGAGGTTTTGTAAAGGGCAGCAATTAGAAGTTAGTGTCTGTGTGTATTTTGTGTGTCAGTGTTATGTAGATGGACCATATGGAACTCCAACAAGACAGATCTTTGCTTCTGAACATGCCGTGCTGATTGGTGCGGGCATCGGGATTACGCCTTTTGCTTCCATCCTTCAAAGCATTATGTACCGGTGAGATTTAAAATACTGACACTTGCATTTTGAGATTGCAGCAGCAGCAGGTCAAGCAAAGTAGCTCAGATAGCTCAGAAGCTGGAGAGACTACATCTCTCAGCATCCTTGGTAGGAGCTGGTAAGGTACTGAGGAGGTCCTGAAGGCCCGAAGGCCAAAATGTCTGTTTCTATGCACTGCAACATGTTTCTTAAAAAAGAGAAAAGAGACTTCACTTGCTGAGAACGATCCCTGTTTCCACATTTTTGCTGAGCATAAAGACAAGGAATTATGCACCACAAGTATACTGAACGTGGTGACATCTACATAAGTTTTCCCAAGAATGCCAACCTCAGGGCAGACTGAGGCATGTTGAGAGATCTAGTCCCTCCACCTCCTCCTCCTAGGCAGGAAATATAATTTTCTTTGTGAGTCCAGTATATCTCTAAACAGAGGCGGGTGGCATCTCTAGCAGGTGTCTGAACCTCCTCACATGACCCCCTTCAGTGAACATGTTCACATGCACACACACCACATTACTGTGAGTCAACCAGGTTAAGGCAGGAAATGTAATCACTCAAAAACCCCAGTTTACATGTGACAGGAATAATCAGGTCCCTCACCACCCACGGGTTTTTCCTGCACATGCGCACACATAAAAAAATGTTCACTGAGTAAGGTTTGCGTGGCCCAGTCATCATGTTTCTTCAGCAGAAATCCAGCTATGTTAACCAGATTTTTCTGAATCCCTTACCCCGATTATGAAAACTGGCTTTTTCATTTACATGGCAGTTCAGAAGAAGATTGATGGAGATTGAGGGTGAAGATTGAGATTGAGGGTCAGGATGGACAGTTGTTCTGGGACCTTTTGTGCAGTTTCTTTGCAAAACAACTCAACAAAAAGTTGGCTACCTCTTTAATAAAACCAGTCAGTTGGTCACCATCCTAAGGTGCAAGGTTGTGTGTATGTCCTGACAAAGGGCAGGGGCAGGGTAGACACCTGTACTTTGAAAGAGGCAAAATAATGAATTAATTCCACAAACAGCTGTATAAAACTAATTTTATATTTTACATATTTCCAACATGCTGTTGTGTTTCTCTCGTATAGGTACCGCAGGAGGAAGCAGAACTGTCCCAACTGCAACTACTCCTGGTGTGAAAACATTAAAGACAGTGAGATGAAATTACGGAAAGTGAGTAACTATATTTTATGTTGTAAATTGATGGTGCAGTTGAAAGTTGAAAGAAGTTGAAAGAAAGTAGGAAGTCCTGGGTTTGAATCCAGATCTTTGCTGCTGATATGAACATCTGTTTTGGACTTGCAGGTCGACTTCATCTGGATCAACAGAGACCAGAAGTCATTCGAATGGTTTGTCAGCTTACTGACCAAACTGGAGATGGACCAGGCTGATGAGGAGCCAGAGGGTGAGAGAGACACACTTAAAAAGACCTCATGAAAAAGAGGGAAGGCGAGAGGCGAGAGAGAGAGAGAGAAGAGAGAGAGAGAGAGAGAGATGGATTTAGGAAGACAAATGTATTCATTAGAGAGACAGACAGAACTATATGAGGTCTTTGTAGTTTCCCCACATTTGGTTGATGTTCCTCAGGCCGGTTCCTGGAGATGCACATGTACATGACGTCAGCACTCAGTAAGAATGACATGAAGGCCATCGGCCTGCAGATGGCACTGGACCTTCTGGCCAAGAAAGAGAAGAGAGACTCCATCACTGGCCTGAGGACCCGAACCCAACCTGGACGACCTGAATGGGGCAAGGTGAGGAAACCCCGTGACCTTGTGATGGACACACAAGTCAAACACAAAGCAATGATGCATCTTGGTAATGTGTTGCAGCTTTAAAAAAATAAACGGATTAGCTTAAAGTTGCTTTAGGTAACTTTGTAGAGTGAGTGGAATTTTGTCGGAAACTTAAACTCAAACAGCTCAAACAGCACCCACCTGAGATTCAGTACCTTCTCCAAGTGCTTCCCACGCACGTGCACGCTCATGCATGTGCCTCTATTGCTGACACGATGGAGGATTGAGAACTGGCGAGCCGGCTTCCTTCTCTGCCGTTCTGTAGCTACAGAAGGCTAAGCTAAGCCAGGGGAGCGAGCGTACACAGCACCAGTGCACATTGCGTGCACACGAGACGTGATTGGCGCTGAGGTAGTGATGCTTCCTTCCCTGATTGGTTGTGTAGATGCGGATGCAATATATTTTAGGAAATGACATTACAGCCCAAGGAGCAGCCCGGAAGACCGGATTTTTTTTCTCAGTGCATTTAGTTTAGCCCAGACTCTTTGTGTGTGATAGTGATTTGTCAAAACTGTCAAAAAGTTACCTACAGGAGCTTTAATGAGGACAGTATAATTAAAGGAAAAAAAATTACACTCAAATCTATTAACTCATGCACTACTTTGCACTACTGACAAAATTTGGAGGGATGGAGTATCACTGCATTGTTATGTTTAAGGTCATCATGCTCACTGGCCTAATGGGGGCGCTGTAGTTAACGGTGAAAATCTCTACCTTTGAAAGATATTAACAACACTGTAAATCCAGTTGACATCAAACTTGACGCACTAATCCAGCTGTACACTAATTGGCCTAATGGGGGCGCTATAATTAAAGGTCAAAGCATGAAATCTCACACACTACTGGTAGTATTTTGACAAAACTTGGCTGGACAATGCATTTTGGTATCATGTTGCAGCATTTGAAAAATGAAATCTGATAGGGACACTTTCGTGAAAGGTCAAAATTTCTATCTTCAAAAGCCCTTAGCTGCTACTCCACTGGTCCAATTTTGATGAAATTTTGTGGGGTGATCTATATTGTTACTGACCTGGCTAAGGGGAGCCTGTATTAACAGTAAACTGATTTTAAACTTTACTTCCTTACAGGCAAAGGATATTTAGTACTTAACATATACTGTGTCTGTTAAAATGTCTTCCTGTCAGGTGTTCCAGAAAGTGTCTGAGGAGAAGAAAGGAAAGGTCCATGTATTTTACTGTGGCTCTCCTGCTCTGGCTAAAGTCATCAAAGCCCAGTGTGAGCATTTCGGCTTCAACTTCTACAAGGAGAACTTCTGAAGAGGCTACCTGCTGTTCCAGCACACAACTCCTGCCGCTCTGCCCTGCTGTCCTGTGTGTGTGTGTGTGTGTGTGTGTGTGTGTGTGTGTGTGTGTGTGTGTGTGTAAATAAGGACTGCCTTTGCTTTGTACACTGGCTTTCACCTTACTGCTCCATACAGTACCAACTGTGACCTGCTTCTGCCTTGTTACCTTGCCTTGGTTTGTCTGACAGTTGGAAATGTTGATCCATTGTGATAGATGTTACAATATATGCACTGGTGGGGTGGTTCATGGTGGTAGATCATTAGTAATGTACCTGTGTAGGTCTTCTATTTATTAAAGGACCATACAAGTGATTTTACATGGTTAGCCTAATATCTACAAAATGTATATATTTAAAGTTTCTGCCAATCGTTTCCCAAACCAAGCAGTCACATTTTGGAATTTCCCACCTTTTGCTGGGCCATTGGGCTCCATTCATTCCAGTGTATGAAAATTAATTTTCAGAGACTTCAAACTTTTTCCACACCAGTAATTCATCATTGTAAAACAGACTTCCTCATTAGTCCTAGGGGTGAATTCAGGGGCCATCTGACAACAGTAGACTGTGGTCATTTTCAACTAACAGCATCAAATTCACAAGTTGCTGTCAGTAAACCTAACCCAGAAGACAAGAAGCACCAACAGCATGAAGATATTAAAGTATGATGATATTGTGAAGTTGATTGTTTTTAATCAAAGTGGTCATAAGTTTGTAGACTTGCAAATCTGTTTTTCCACTTTTTGAAAGTACAGAAATGTGCAGTGCCCACCTGACCTCAGAAGCTGGAGACATTGCAGAAAGAGCTGCAAAAACTACAGAAATTATTGTGGACCACAAGTTCGAGAGCTCTGTAAAGAAGAGGATTCATTTGCTTTGAATTTTTTTTTGTTTGTTTCTTTGCCCAGTTACACTGCCAGTTTACTCTTGTACATGGCCTCTCCATTGTGAATTATCAGTTCTGTGGTTTATGAATGGTGATGCCCGTGTTAACCGCAGAAGCAGAACATTATGAGGTGGGTGTTTCAAGCAAAATTCAAATTCAAGAAATTTTGATTAGATTTTGTCCGATCTGTAGTACTCCCGTATGATTTGCAAAATAGTTCAATTGTACCTAAATGAGCCAAACATTCAAAATCACTGGTATAGTCCTTTGATTATTACTGTACCAAATAGGGTAATACATTTATTTTGTGATGAAATTATATAAATATTTTTTGGTGGACCTACTTTCCTTCAACCTACTACTTTTTTTTTTTACTTTTACTTTAATTGCTCGTCTGCGTTTCTTGCCCCAAAAGTAGCCTGTAAGGCAGATTCACTCTAACCATAACCATTAGCCTGGGAGGCAGTGCCAATAAATGATTTTCTGTGTTTCCCAGAATGTCTTACAGCAATCCAAACCAGCAAGCAAACCAGAAAAGGGGCTTCTCTGTCCCTTATACATGTGGGTGGAAGGAGAAATAGCCATAATGCCAGTAAACAAAAAGTAATATGGGGGAGAGAACAATACTTTACTTCCTGGTTGTTCTAATTACAAAAGGGTGTTTGAAAAGTATGTTGTATTAAACACACTATGACAGATCCACAAAGATGGACAGCGTAGCTGCATTGCATTCTGGTCTATTATAACTACTGTTACATGAATAATTAGTATATCTCCCTCATTTTATGATTATTATGACAGCATGTTTCACTTGCTTTTTTATGTATACAATATTCGCCTAGAGTGTGAGTAGTAGTAAATGTAGCTTATCAGAGTGTGTGGCCTGTCTGTGACTAAGTTTTTGTGACACAGGCATAATTTATTTACAACATGCTGACTTCTTATTCCCTTCACTTTCAGTTCCTGTACAGAATTTTGTAAAAAGAATGATATTGTAATAATGTAATCCTAATAAACTGGTTGCTCTGACTCTAGGCACTGCTATCAAAATGTAAGCTGAAAATACAAAGAGGCCTGCCTTTGAAGTGCATTCCTGTGGCATTTTGAAGTGCATTTTTCCTGTCACAACTTTTAGCCCATTGAGTTCTTGTAATCAGGATACATTTTCCCATTATCCTCCCGATCAGCATCACTGTTTGATGGACTCAGAGCTCAGATGAAGTAAACCATTTTCCATAAGCAGCTGGCACAGTCACAACTGCAAAGTTGTCATAAGAACAATGCATATGAAAGTGCTCTGTTTCCCTCCCTGGCATTGTTGGCTTTACTGAACAGGATGAACATGCTGGAAGTGTTTTCCCCTTCTGCCATTGCAAGAAACCCTAAGAGCTTTACTTGCGTTTGCACTGTAAAAAACAGAACAATCTTCCTGTTTTGTGCCATAAAGCAACCCTTCAGATTTCCATCCAAATCCTACCAGGTGGTACGCGATAAAAAAATAAAATAAAATAAAAAATGCAGTGTATAGGCCAGTAGAGGCTGCCAGTCTTTTCTTTGATGGTCGGTTTGTTTATGGTAATTATACCATAGCCTGGTCTCATGAAATTTTGTAAAACGAATCACAAGATTTTCTGCTGTGAGTCTGCTGTAAGTTTTCATATTCAGGCAAGTTTTTATTTTTTTTATTTTACCACAACCAATATAACCTCAGCCAAAGTTATCCTACTTTCGATATGAACAGTTAGCTAATCTTTTGAAGAGAACCTGCGTTTTAACCAGTTTGTTTACAAGTGTTCAAGAGAAATAGTCAAACAGTTGATCGTTGTGTTTCGTCGCTCTACTGTCATAATAAATTATTGGCTCCACTAAAGCAAACATTACTTTTATTCTGAAATAAATTGGTACTTCTTGTGAAATTCAGCAATATTACTGAGCATAACAACAATCCTATCTCAAAATCAATATCTAACTATACTCCCATTTCATTTTTTTTAAAATTTAAATGTCTTTAGTCGATTAAACCGAATGACCTCTGCATAAACTCTCCCAGTGTCATAAAAAAAACACCTTCTTTCTTTTTTATATAAAATTTCACAGTGTGATAAAAAGCAGCTTTTAAATTTTACTTTGCTTTATGTTTGCTTCTTCGTTTGTTTGCATTTCCGGTAGAATTGTCTTACTTTTATTCAATTATTTCTACCTGAAGCAAGATCATGCCTATTATAATTGTGAATAGTTTTATTTCTTGTTCAAGTATTTCTAGCAGAGTATTTGATCATTCCTTTTCTACAAGTATATACTATACCATAGGCAGATACAACGATCTCTGGGTTCGATTAGTTCTAAACGGCGCTCTGCTTATAATCCTGTGTGCGGGCTGGCTGGCTAGCAGCTAGCTAGTTACGCAGTAGCAGTTTCACGTCGGGCAGCTAGTAAAAACATTGGATAAATGCCTTAGGAAACATTTTTCGCCTTCTTCATATAGTATGAATGTTGTCCATTGATCCCAGTGGACGTTTGGAGTTAGAAGTAATTGTAAATTCACCGATGTTCACGTTAGACACATTATTTGCAGCAGCTCCATTTCCCGTTCTGACCAAGCCAGCTAACGAGCTAGCGAAGCTACAGTGAACTGAAGATGGCCTGTTAGCTTACGCCTATGATGGCAAATTTGAAGAGAGAGTCGAGCAAGGAAGGTAGGCCATGCAATTCGGTGTGATTTGTATTTGTTTTTTATACCAGTGTGATTGAAAACATACGTTACCAATTAAGCTTGTATGTAGGCGAAGTAGTCGTTGTTAAAATCAAAGATAGGTTTATGCTTTTAAGTAAAAATTCTGTTTTGTTAGCTAGCAAACTGTATCGGGAACGGGCTAATTTAGCTCCTTGGTTAGGTAGCAACGAGCGGGTGAACAAGGTTAGCTAATGTTAATGTTACCAAAATGAAGTTTTTGACGAGGCTTATAATAGTTCACCATTAACTAGCTGTCATGCTAGCAGTGGAGCTAGCTGCCAAAATATTGTCATACAACTAGTAAACTACCGCTATTGGCCAACTGGAGTATGCTATCTATGAAACTCGTCAAAGCAGGCTAGCTACCTTAGCTATATGTGTTTATTTTGGTGTGTCTAGCTTTGGATTTGAATTATATTAATGTATGAGCCTTCTTTAATTCACTGTGGAACTGTTATTTGGAAAGTAGGCTTATTAATCTAGCAACAGCCTATATACATGGCATTAAGCACAGTAATGTAATGTAGACCTAGTCATTGATTTGGCTATGGTCAGATATGGACTGTTATTATTACTGCTACTACATCTCGTATTGTTATAAGGAATGATTTCGGACTGGTGTTCCAGGGGAAATGACTGTCATCATGCTATTTTAAATCCAAACGTTTAAGATTTTGAAAGATCACATCTCCTTTTTCACATCAGTGCTCACCAAAAGCACCCTCTGTATGGAGATAGCCTTTTTAGTAATCCCTACATAGTATAGTTGTGGACTACTGAATATCTCAATGGACTGTCTGACATTTTCACTGTGGCGGGGATAACTCTGGTAGTGATATTTTAAATTTATGGACAAATATAATTCTCTGGGAGAAATAATGCATTTTGAAGTGATGGATTGATGTTTTTATTCAACGGCATCCTTCTCAGTTTAATGTAAGCTCCTTTTGAAATCACCAGTCTTATGAAAAGCCTTGTGATTTGTATTTAGTGAACTTTTGTTTATCCTGGGAAATCTTCCTCTGCTCTAGGCTTTTTCTCAGCTCCACCATGCCTAAAATTCATACAGATCCACACATTCTGATTGGGAGCTGCCCAGTATAACCACAGGCTTTTACTGTTGGCTATTTAGTAGCTCCTCTGCAGAAGGTGGGATAAGAGCCATGTTAAAGGATTTGTTGAGAGTTTAAAGCATTACTAATTATATTTCTTTGCCCAAATTTTCAAAGCCAAACTAGGGACACAAGGCTGCGACGTTACAAACACAAGCCTGCCCCTCTAACCCTGAGGCTACTGCCGTCTCAAAGATGTCAAAATCAAAAGATTAAGCAAATTTGAAAGCAACTTGTTTTTTATGTGTAACGTAATGGGTGAAGAAAGTCAGGTGCTCTTGTGTGGTTGTGGAAGGCCATTCTAATTTTAAATCCAATCTGTGTTTTGCGTATCGACCTTTCTTGGAGCTGCACTTAGGTCCACCAGTTGTGGTATTAAAATAACGTGCAGGGTCAATCTTCACAGACCTGGTGTATTTTTGTTCCTGAGCTAAACCCTTGCTTTTTGTAAAAGCAGCTGTACCTCAGTTTAAAAAGTCTGTCATTTAAAGTCAATTTTGATTGGCTAAGACTTGAGTAATATCTTGACACAATAGGCTACTATGAGTTGAATGGTTGTTTAAGCATTTACAAGCAGTTATGGTTTGGCCAGAATGGGTCTTGGAATATGCATCTTGTCATTCAGTTTTGCAGCTGCAGGGTTTGGGTTTTTAGCTCTGGGCTGAGACCTGAAAGAGCTTTTACAAGGCATGCTTCTGTTTTTCACAGTTGCAGCCTGAAAATATTTTATATCTGGTGATAGGAGATGACATGCTTAATGATAAATTACTCTGTAGCACACATTATGGAAAGAACTCCTGCCTTGAGTTTTGGATTGATGTGCCAGTGATAAAGATCAGGCCTGCTGTGCTCATTCATGCTTCTCCCTGTCCTCCCTTCATTATCTTGATAATATTTAAGCCTCACATTTCAGATTGCCTGGAGTTGTTATATTTCTTTTTCAAGTTAACTAACTGTGGAAAAGTTTGCATGAGGTTTATTAAGCAACGTGATCAGTGCTCATGACACTTTATTAAAGTAGTACCCGACTTTCTTGAGAATGCATTCACACCTCACTGAACAACTGAACAATTGTTTTGGTTACTTCTAGCCTAGACTCTGCATGGCAAGGGACTGGCAACAGTGGGTGTGAGCAGCTAAACAGCCAAGGCCACCAGTAGCAACATGGCGTCCCGCCAGAGGAACTCTGTCCGGATCCTGTCCAATCGGGAGCGAGGCTCGCAGACCTTCGGCTCCCAGCGGCTCCTGCAGCAGCTGGTGGAGGAGAAAGTCCGTTGGATGAAATGGCAGAGTCAGGTAACAATGAAAAAGCCTACTGTGGTTACATGTGGGTTTCACTCATTAGGGTTTGATCTAGATTGTGCTATTGTGCCAGTGACACCCATAGATACAAAATATCTCATATCTATCAGCATTTGATTGACTGTTTTTTCATCTGACAGAAAGTGGAGCTGCCGGACAGCCCTCGATCAACGTTCCTGTTGGCATTCAGCCCTGACCGGTGAGGAATTTGACTAACTTTCAGAGCTAGGGAATGGATTAGGAAGAGTCAGATGTATTCATTTGAATTGGAATGTTGTCAAAAATGATCTTAAAAACAAGAGGCTGAACTGTTTATTGACTTAGCCAATTAGTTAGAGCATATCAGAGCTTTTATCAAAACTGATAAGTGGTGGATGTACATGCTGATTAAGCTGTACAGCATTAACCAGACTGCAGTTTCCAGTGATGCAGTTCAGTTAACAGAAACTGACTCACTTGTCAGTTGTTGAATTTGTACAAATAATTGAATCCTCAAGTATACTTTTATGTTTTGGTGAAATTGTGTTTTTGTCATCTGTAAATAAATGACATAAAATCGCATTTGTTAGTATTTTAATGAATCTTTCTGCAGTTCTAGCTATTCAGTCATAATTACTAAGGGCATTTTTTTGCCTTTGGTTTTCCCATATTTTTCAACTAGTGTTGCTCCTCTGGTGCAGCAGACCTCTGGCTGTGCAATACATTCAGTAACAGACTGTCTGCTCCTCACCTATGATGTGGGCGAGATAGAAAACTCTGGAAAATGTTATTTTTAAGCAATGGGTCATCAATTAAAATAAGTTATCTCAGTACTAAAAATGTATCAGACATCCATACCATTATATAAGAACAACAATGTCAACCAGATCTCCATTAAGTAAGATTCCATTTCATTTCATTTCATTTGTTGTTCAAGTATCCTGTGTGTTAATGAGAAACGGTTCCTGGGTGGAGGTAGTAATGCACGTAGGTCTCCCCAGGCATTCTAAGCATAACACACATCCTGTGTCTGCTGATCAAGGCGATACTGTTACAGTTAGCTTACAGGCTCATTTAGCCAGGGAAAGTTAAACAGGTTAGCAGTTCATATACAGGACGATACATACAATTTGGTTAACTTGCTTTTGTGTCGTTGTCCTCTCTTTCAATTTATCCTCTCGGCAACTGAAATAATCTCTTTGACAACCTGTGTATATGGACATCAAAAGAAACCAAAGCATGTTTCCATCTGCTGTTTCGGTAGCCAGTTCTATAAGTCAGAACTGTCCACAGTCCCGTTCATGGCAACACTGAAATTCCTACCTAGGCATGGCAGGGCATTTTGGCCATGGGACACACCACACAAACCACAGGCAAATGTCAGTCAAAGACAGCCAAGTACAGCCCAATGAGGGCCATGTGTCAGGGGCTTCAGACACCAGCAGTTGCTGTCTGGGGCCAAGCAGCTGCTACTCACACAGTATTGCCTCACTAGATGTATCTGTATCCTCCTGCTCTTCTCTGTGTTCCCTGATTCTTTTGTATTTAACCCTGAATTCCCTCCAAAACATCACATTGGTTAATGTTGTCCTCATCAAAACTGTGGTGTAGCGATATCTCACCACACCTGCTGAATCGGCCTCACAACACGCCCTTTTCTGTTCAAGTTCACCAAAACCAGTTCCTGTCAGGTGAAACCTGGAAGTGTCGCCTTCACAAAAATGCTATTAACAGGCAGTTAGCCCATTCAAAACGATCTCCATCATCTACAGTGTGTACAGTATGTAGCGCCTCTTTTTGGGCTGTTGTTTGTTGTATGTATGTATTGTATGTTGTTTTAGGACAACTGTCACTTTGATATTTGATTCAGAGCCTTGCAAATTCCATTGTCTGCTTTCTGGTTTTCATATCGGACTTCAGAAACCCATATGTGGTCAGACCTTAATTAAAAGCAGAATATTTTTGAGGTGGGCCAAAAAAACAAAAAAGATAAATAATTGTGCAGTAACTTAGCAATCAGTTGTTGTACAGATGCCTATTTGTGGCTGGATTCGCAAAAAAACAAAACTGAGTTTTAATGATAGTATGTGAAGATGCCTTGTATTATCAGTAATGTTAACATGCTGCCTGCATGTTTATATAGACCAGTGGGCAGCCACATCTGTTCCTGATGAGGTGATTATTAATGATGAATGGAAAGATTTGTTGAATATTCCTTTACCAGTGTCACTTCAATAACTATTTCAATCCTTATAGGACTCTTATGGCTTCCACACATGTAAATCACAACATTTATATAACGGAGGTGAAGACTGGAAAGTGCCTGCATTCATTAGTGGGCCACCGTAGAACCCCCTGGTGTGTGACCTTTCACCCCACAATCCCCGGCCTGGTGGCCTCCGGGTGCCTTGATGGCGAAGTCCGCATCTGGGATCTGCACGTGAGTTTTCCTCTGAAGTACCATGCTGAACAGTCACTTAAATTGAAATAACCTGGAAACACACACACTGGAAAGCCTTAGCTCTTTGTGCTGCAGGGAGTCACTTACCATGGTGATTAAACCCGAAGCAGTGTCATTAAAAAAAGTGAAACAAAATACTTGTTCTTCATAAGATCACAAGGGATAGTAGCATGTATAGATATTAAAATTTATAAAATAAATACTGAATTGAAGAAATAAAATCTTAATCCTTTGTAAAGATTCGTTGTGTTACCCAATACTACCATATCCTCAAATGTACACTAAGTATCACCCTCTTTAAAATGCACACAAAGTATTTTGGATATATTACATATGCTGTGAAATGTACTCTGTCTGTCGTCTATCTACAATCATTAGGCCTGCATCTAACAATTATATTGGAAATTATTCTGGTGATTATTATGATGATGATTGGTGATTATTGCAGTAGTTATTTTTACAAGAATTCTGACAATCGATTATTCAGGTGATTAATTGACTTATCTAAATGGTATTTTCATTTTTTATTTCAATAGTAGGGATAAAATTATTTTGTTCACTGTTTATTTAATAGCTGTATGTTGCAAACGAGAGAAGAAAATTTGAATGTATCATCTTTGATAGAATACTCAATTTAATCATTTTTGTTTTTCTCTGAGCTCCCCAAGACTGCACCACTGTTATCTGTGTTTTTTAATGCTTCAAAGATAAATTAACGATAAGAACTTTTCAAACAGAGAGTCACTTTGGAATTATTTTAGCCTGCTTTTTTCATGATGTGGTGCTCATGATTACAGTTGTCAGCCGGCAGGTAAAGTCATTTTTACACAGAGAAAAGACAGCGGGTCTTGCGTCAGTTTGTGAATAAATATGCA
>OMLF01050984.1:17009-33319 GCA_900302615.1 Holocentrus rufus
AAGAGGGTCATCCGAAGCAAGACTTGGCTAAAATAGCCCGGTTCTGACCCAGCCGACCACCAGGAAGAAAAGATGCAGAAAAGCTTGACCTGAGCGGTATGTGCTGAGTGTAAATGAAATTTCATGGTAACTATGGTAACCACCTCACAACACAACAGTAGGTCCATCAAGTCATTCCATCATTTAAGTTGCATGTGGTAGTTTGGCTGTAAGTGAAACTCTTGGCAAACTGTCAACTGCTGTGTACTTGAGATGAGGGCAAACCGCAGAAAATCAACTCTCGGCCAGTGGAGACTTTGTTTAAATTCAAGCAGGCAAGACTACAAATATTGACAGAAACATCTTCAGTGTACTGGACCCCGTCCCACAGTGTGAAGATGACATACTGGGTAAAGAAGCTTGTATGATCATGATTAATTCTACCTGGCTCTGTGGTGCTTTTAGCTGGTTCAGCTGTGTAAAGATGACTTTAGATGCATTTGTGCACTCTCCTCCGGTGTTTAAATAATGTGCTCAGACTATCTTAAACAGTCTTCAAGTGAGACCAGGTGGATATCTTAAATAGTCCAGTCAGGCTGCTTGGCCAATTATATACAACTATTCAACAACGTTAATTACTGTTGACAGTATTTTTTTATTGTTGACTTTGTCAGTAATGCTGAATAATCCTTTCAGCCCAGTCATGATGGAGTATTTGTTTTTCTCTGCAGGGTGGGAGTGAGAGTTGGTTTACGGAGAGCAATGTTGCCATCGCCTCCCTGGCCTTTCACCCAACCGCTCAACTCCTGCTAATCGCTACCAACAACGAGCTCCACTTCTGGGACTGGAGCCGACCCGAGCCCTTTGCTGTGGTCAAGACCGGCAGCGACACAGAGAGAGTCCGGTGGGTAACTGGGGCAAAGAGTTTGCTAGCTTGGCTAGCCAGCACTCAGAATATATGGATTTGCATGTTTGGCGCACATATCGCTCTTATTCTTGAATGTCCTGCAAGCACAGAGCCCCTCAGCAAGCAAAATTTTCTTTATCTAACAGTGATCCTTATCTACAGATTCATGAAACAGTGAACAGAATATGATGGCTGGTTTATAGTGGTGAGGGTTGCTGGGGAGGCTCAGGACAGTTGTTTGACATTTTTCTATCTAAGCGGTAGTTCGGAACCATTGTGACTGGTCAGATCAAAGTTGTAATCTGTAATAAGTGGCTTATTGAGTTTTTTTTGTTTGTTTGTTTTGTTTGTTTTTTAACATTTTCTGTCCATTTCAGGTTGGTGAGGTTTGATCCTCTGGGTCACAACCTGCTGACAGCGATAGTGAACCCATCCAATCAGCAGGTGAGAGCTCTTACCTGCCTTTGTGTTTTGGTACTGGTTTATCAATGGTTGATCGGAGTTTTTAGAGCTGTTGACTGGTTCTCTTTCAGAATGAGGAGGACTCGGAGGTTCCTATGGACAGCGTTGAGATGCCTCACTTCCGCCAGCGCTCCTTTCTGCCATCTCAGCCAGTTCGCCGCACACCCATTCTTCACAACTTCCTCCACATCTTGTCGTCTCGCTCCCCGGGGGCTCAGGCAGGAGCTGAGCAGCCGCGCCCCATTGGTGATGGTGGCGGTACTGTCGGAGAATCTCCCGGTTTGCCTCTGGCACAGTACCCCAGCTCTGAGCGCGGGCCTCCCTTCCCTGGCTGCACCCAGCACCTGGGCATGGTGTGCCTGTGTAGTCGCTGCTCCGTCAATCGCAGCCCGTCCCTGGTCACCGACGGTTCCCCCGCCAGCCCCTCTGATCCCAGAGTGACGTCTGACACTCCCCAGCCTCCCCCAGCTTCCACTTTCTCCTCAGCTCGCACGGAGCCCAGACAGCCTTCGGAGCGCCCCTCTGCCTTTACTTCGGTCTACTACAGCGCCGGCACGTCTCTTCACCGCACCGCACCGAGTGGTACCGAGCCCCACCCTTCTGCCAGGCCAGGACCCGACTGGACACGCAGCCTGCTGAACATGCGGGAGGGTGGGGCCGGAGCTAGCATGCTGCCTCCCAGAACCAGCTCCTCCTCCTCCGTCAGCCTCCTGTCAGTGCTCCGTCAGCAGGACGCCTCATCTCACTCCCCCGTCTATACCTCAGCCACCGAAGGGAGAGGCTTCCCCCAACAGGGAGCAGAGTCTGGGGGCAGGGGGGGTGCCGGTACGAGCAGTGGGCATCACCCGTTCTGGGATGGCTCCCGCAGCAACACAGCCTCCTTCCGTAACGTGCTGCAATGCAACCTGAGCCGCTACTTCATGGAGTTTGACCGAATGCAGGACCTGGATTCACCACTAGGGGGAAGTGTAGGGGAAGGCACCCAGGAGCAGAGCCAAGAGTTGCTGAACAATAACATGGACCCAGATAGACCTGGGCCTTCCTCCTCCTCCCCCACCATCATCCACTACCAGCCCCCCCTTCCTCCTCCCCCCTCCCACAGCTTGGAGAACACTGTTCCTCCTCCAGCCTCTCGAGGCCATCTGAACCGCTGCCGGGCTTGCCACAATCTGCTGACTTTCAACCACGACTCTCAGCGCTGGGAGCGTACCAGCCAGGCCTCCTCCACCTCTGCCTCCACTGTGGAGCCGCCCTCTTCCTCCTCCGCCTCCTCCTCATTCTCTTCCTCCTCGCCCTGGCAACATGAAGAGGGCAGGAGGGCGCTAGAGGTGCAGACCCAAGACCGGAGGGCACCTCCAGAGCTCAGTGAGCAGCAGCTTGCTGCTGGAGGTGGAGGAGCAGGAACAGTGGCCTTCCCCATCGCCCCATCCTCCAGCCAGCCTGGCGAGCAAACGGTGGGCTTGGTGTACAACCAGGACACGGCGCAGTGGGAGAGGGTGTATCGGCAGGCCGCTGCTAGCCGCTCGACAGAGCCACCGGAGGCCTTAAGCCAAGAAATGCCTGTAGATCCCCCAGATGAGGACTCACTGAGAAGGTACAAGCTTTTTGTTTGCTTATCACTTTCATAGTCACTGGTTGAAAATCCTAATGTAATTGAGAGTTTATGAACACATTTAAACAGTAGCCTGAGTAGCCTGTAATGCGTGTGTTTATCTCATACAGGAGACTGTTGGAATCGTCTCTATTGTCTTTGTCTCGCTATGACGTGGCCGGATCCAGAGACCATCCCATTTACCCCGATCCAGCCAGGTACTCTAGTGCACTTCATTTACTGTGATCCACACAGGTACCCTAATACACTTCATTTACCCATATCCAGACAGGTACCCCACTGCACATGGCATTTCCCAGTTGGGCTGCATGATTATTCAAACTAAAATTGCGATTTGAACGTATGCAGTATCTAAACCGCAGAATACTGTTTTCTATTATATGGCTTGGAATTTTGTAATTTCTGCCTTTATGCTCTTCATTAAAGTCGTCAAACAAATGCGTGTCCATTGGAGAGTAACTCTGTAACATTCATTCACTGCATACATAGCAGATGCTAACCAATCAGAGGCTACCCCGCCCTAGTAATTATTTTGGCAGACTCAGTAGTATTATAAGTAGTGTACCAGTGAACCGCAGAACCACAGTTTGAACAGAGCTAGGGTCAAACAGATATTCAGCATAGAAATGATCATTCTTATATCATCAAAACATGGTTTAGGCCTGCCCGGTCCTCGTCCAGTGTGTTACTTACTTTTTTAAACTTTGTGTGTTGAAACTGCAGGGCAGCAATATTCAGGCTGCATCGCTGCATCATGAGTTGGGGAAAAAAAATCACTAAGTGGATGACTAGAGAAGAGACTTCCTGGCTCATGATATTTTATATCTGCTGGCAATTCAATATTTTCATGTGAAACATGCACATGGTACATAATGTAATCCTACATTGTAGAGCTGATTCAGTCATGTTAAAGTGTCTTGGCTACGTTCACACTAAGTGGCCCAAAACCATATTTCCCTACATGTGACAGATCTGATTTATGTATTTATTTATTTCCAAAACATTTTTATTTGCAATATGGGCCCCATTTGTATGTGGTTCTAGATTCAATACGTTCCTGATTCGCTGCAATGCAACCAGAGTCTGAGCCATCAGATCAAACCTTTTTCCTCACACAGAACAGCGCAGTTCGCTGTCGTCATTCTGCTTTGGCGCACTTGAGAAAAAGATGGTAGGCTGTCTCATCCAACCTCTGCGGAATTCTCATCTGACATCCAACACAGATAGTATTTACAAGTCATGCTTGGACCACAATGTCACCAACTTCCATGATGTACTGTATCGCAAATATGACAATTGTTTTTTCATTTGCGCATGTGGGTTGTTTTGCAGTAGAGGTCTGCACACACTATGGGTCACTTTAGCGTTTCCCGCAGGCTGGAGATATAATTTCAACAGGATTAATGACTTGTCCTTACCTACACTGAGAGCAGTGTGTCCAGTGGTCATCCAGCTGATTAACAGGCAGTATTCCAGTCTTTTAACTTAATGCTGAATATTGTTACACATCTATGAGTAAAAATTGAAAAGTTAACACAAGCATTTTCGGAGCAAAATGTAAAATTTAACTTTAAAATTAACTTTTATTTTCATTGTGGGAGGCTCTGTTAGACTGAGTCCAATTCTGGTTTTTGCTGGTCTGCGTCGCCAAATGCCAAACATGATGTTCAAATTAGATGTTGCGTTTGAGATCCGTACGTATACATTGGCCAACTCGGCACTGCAGTCACTTACAGGATAGCCACAGTGACACCTTGATGCCCAGTCATAAATTAGACTTAGAACATACGCTATGCGATTTCAGGACCTATTAACAGCCCTGAAACTAATGTGTGTTTTGTTGACTTTTTTTAGCCATAATGATATAAACTAAACCAAAACCAGCTCGCTCAGACCAGCCTGTTGCCGTTTTCAGCCCTTTTCTCCTCCTCTGCAAAGTTTGTTGCCAAAATCCACACCAGACTCAAGCTCCTCTCGCAGCTCCCCGTACTGTTTAAATGAAGCGCTCCCCCCCTCCCATACCTGAAAATTCACAATGGAGGAATCCATGAAGCGAGTGAATGCAACAACCAAGGCAAGTGGCAGCACTGAGCCGAAAAGTCAGCATTCTGAATCACAAATGGTATGGTAAGAAATGCAACAAAACATCGATCAGTATAGGACTGCTGACTTGCACGTCTTATCCTTAGCCCCCTTTAGCGGTTGACTTAGCGTAGCCATTGCCCTGCAGGCACAAAGCTTAGCAAAGCTTGTCCTAGGCTGGCCTCTGTGGAGGGACGGAGAAGTGGCTTTATGAAGAGTTTACATACGAAATTGACGCTGCTCTTGATACCAAATAGTGGTCAGAAAATTTCATCGTGCATGTTTAAGACAAAATCAGATCTGAGCAAAAAATCTGAATTGGGCCTCAAGGCCTGCAATGTGAACGTAGCATTTGGGTCTTTAATTATGCAGAGCAGGCGCTGATTGACTGGACAAAACCCCCTTCCACTGTAGGGTCAGTCGTGCTGTAGACACCACTGTTACTACCCCTTGATACATCTACTTATACTTTTAAAATCTGAAAGGAAAAAGAAAAGAGAGATAAATCTTGCTATGGCCAAGTTTCTTTACAAACTGAGAGCAGCCCTAAAGCTGTGCTCTGTGCTGTCCAGGCTATCTCCAGCAGCTTACTACGCCCAGAGGATGATCCAGTATCTGTCCAGGCGGGACAGCATTCGCCAGCGTTCGCTACGCTACCAGCAGAACCGCCTGCGGGCCATGTCTTCTTCCTCAGACAGTCCAGCCAGCAACCCCTCCAGCTCCATGGACAACAGTGATGTAGACTTTGAGGAACTGGAGTAAGTTCCATTCTACATCTCTTCCCTGGGTTAAACCTTTTTCACCTTTTTGTGTTTAGAGCCAAAAGTAGTCAGAGCTGAGCCCTCTTGTGAGATGCATAGAAAATCAAAAAGATAAACGGACAAGTGCTGAGCCATAAGATGAATATAGAAACAACGCAACTACGCAGCTTACTGACGTAACTGGGTGCCGAGTCCCCCCAATAAATTTTACAGGAGAGTAATGTGCAGAAAATAATATAGAGAGAGAGTTTTGTCCCTAAATCTTTATTTGAACCATAACACATCCAAAGTGTGGTCTTTATGGTTGGGTTGAGGTCCATTATTCTGCATTATTCTAGCATTTCATGTTAGCTTACCATAAAGAAGTCTACAGGAGTCATTAGAAAAAATAAACCTTACAGCAACTCTGAAGCTGTCCTATTTATACCATGTATCATGAGTATTTGAAACACACATCTTGGAGTTAGGGAAAAAAGAAAAAAACAGTAATTTCAGGAGAAGATGGTAGGAACTTGCCAAGCACATATGTTCAGCAGTTATAATTCTTATCTTCTAAAATTCACTGTTTGTATTTGTTTTTTTTTAATTCCAAGACATATATTTCATTACTTTGTCACACAGTACATTGTATAAAAAGACAGCTTCAGAGCAGCTTTAAGGTTTATTTTTTCACTTTGACAGAGCTAGGCTAATGATTCCTGTACACTTTAACTCTTTATACTAAGCTAACATGAAATGCTAACCACACGGACTGACCTAATGGACGTACAGAGGTGAAAATAGTATCAAACATCTTGTCTGAGTCTGGGTAAGTAGGATAAAGGGTATTTTGGAGGAATTAAAGTGTGAAATTTGAAAATGTCATTCCTTGCACATTTTAAAGGTCACATCTCAGCTGAAACTATAGTGCTCACGTAGTATGTGTATAAGTGCCTGTAACATGCCATATGCTACAATGAGCACTAGAATTCTCCTACACCAGTAACTATATAATATTGGAGCACCATGGTATTATGTGCAGCTCATTTAAATAAGATGTGTGGCCAACTGACAGCAGAGTAGAGAAAACCTCTTCACTTAGCACAAATCTAAGCAAAGCTGCACTTACACTATTAATGTTGTGACTCCAGGACTCAGAATGTGCTCAGAATGCTCTTTTATGCAGGTGGTTGTGTTGTGTAAAAACAACTCCCATTTTAATAGTGAGCAACACACATTTTGTTTATAAGATTAAGCAGAATATTCTCAAGCATAAAGACCTTTCCCATCATGTTAGAATTTTCCAGAGAACCACAGACTGGGCAGAGAAGTGGATTAACATGAAAGTACTGCCCTTAGACTATAGAACAATACAATGCACGTTCATTTCGCTGTGCAGTCTAGGTAGTGTTGTTGTTAACCTTACCTAACCCGAGACCAAGTCAAGACCAAGACCAGAGCCAGTCCAGTTCGAGTGAAGACCAAGATTTTGAGAGTGTTGAGACTGAATCAAACCTAAGACCAAAGGGGATGGAGACCCAAGTCAAGCCCAAGACCAGAACAAATCAAATCCAATTCAAGACCATTACTATAATATGCATAGAGCCTGCAAGACAGAACATATGCTACAGAGCAATCAAACCCAGATAAAAGGTAGGCTAAAATATTCAGCCCATCATCTATCCATATATTCGTTCATACATGTAGCCACAAGTCAAAATCATGTATTTCCATGCGACGTAACCATATCCAACAAAAATAGACTGGGAACAAAACAGAAAAAGAGCGGAATGGCGCAAAACGCCCTGTCTGCAACCAATGGACACAGCACTGGATAAACTGACTACGTGTTGGCTCTGACATACGCGTGCTTTCGTTCTTGCGCACCATTGCGGGTCCATGGATGCGTTAAGAATGTAATGGTCTTTGAGACGTGCGCGTGAATGAAGACTTTGCATCATAAAATGCTCATTGTAAAGACCGCTGGTCTTGAAATAAAATCACAAGTCTTCATTGTCTGAGACAGAGTCAAGACTGAGAAAAACTTCAGGCAATTCCAAGATGAGACTGTCACACTCAAAATGTGACCTTGTGACCAAGACTGATCTCAAATACAACGGGCTATCATCATCATATATAATACTACTATTGCTAATGATGTTTTATCTGTGACAATTACATATATAGTTAATAATTGGGCTTCTATAAATACTGGTAATAATTAGGCTTAGCCTACAACCAAAGGAGGCCATCAATTTCTTGATACATCCATGGAAGTTCTTGTACTCCTCAAGTTAATAACGGCGACAAATCAAAATGTGCAGATTGTTCAAAAATGTAAATTGTTCTTTAATGAAAATTATTTTCGATCATATTGAATATTCATTGCAGCCCTAGTCAGTGCCACCTGAAACAGGTTTTTACTACATTTTCACCAGACCATAAAGAATTTTCATAAGAGGTGCCTGTGGTGTTTAGAACCCTATGGCTTTAAAAGTTGTTACCTGTCTGTGTCCACATATTCCTCTTCTCAGGAATAACAGAGTGGTTAATCACTAAACCTGTGTATAAGCACTGCTTATAGTTAAGGTCTGTTTTTTTTTTTTGTTTTGCAGTGACAATGGAGACCGTGCGAGGCACAGGACGCCGCGAAACGCCAGAATGTCTGCACCCTCACTGGGTCGCTTTGTCCCACGGTCTGTAAACTCTAACCCATAACTTTAATCCTAATCCTGATTTTCACTCTTCTGTGCAGAACAACCTTTAAAGACAGCTTTTAAATGCCCTGTCTGTTCAGTGTCACATTATGAAAGATAGGATGATTCAGGAGTGCATGACCCTCTGTATGTAGTCCTAGATAAGTGGGTTTAGCACTTGGACGTTCCGGTTGTTTTCAGTGTGTTGTGCATGCTAAATCTATATTTGTTTTTTACAGTAATTTAACCAAAGTTTGTTTGAATATTATCTTTTTCTCTCATCTCCATCCAGGCGCTTCCTTCTTCCTGAATACCTGCCCTATGCTGGAATCTTCCATGAGAGAGGACAGCCTGGTCTGGCCACACACTCCTCTGTCAACAGAGTACTAGCTGGTAAACACACACTCCAGACCAATACTAAAATTACCATTCAGTGAAAAGCTGATAAGGATTTGAAGATGCTCTTTAGTTCCACAACCTTACTACAGCCAGCCACAGTAGTAACTAGCCATCATTTGGAGGTCTTATTTTATTCTAAAAACAAGCTGTCTTGTAGAACAGTGAAAATAACTGGTGAGGTGACCCTTGTGATTACTGCTTTAATGCCATTTTCATTGTACTGTATCAAAGCTCAGGAGGTCAGCGTCTACCATCCAGCTGAAATGCTGAGATAGACTATGAAAGGGAATCCTTTCACTGACAGTTGAATCACCTCAGACACTGTCTGGTCCTTTGTGCTCCAGTGAATTGTGTTCATCATAGAAATGATCAGTCTCACATTATTGGGTAGTCACATGTTCCTCCAATGTTCACCACTGACGGCGGCTTTTGTATTTTGCAGGGGCATCGATTGGGGACGGCCAGTCTGCAGTCGCTAGCAACATTGCCAACACTACCTACCGTCTACAGTGGTGGGACTTCACCAAATTTGACCTGCCTGAGATCAGCAATGGTACAAAACCTCCAACCTGTGTTGATGTTTTATTAAATGTTAGATATTGGCCATTAAATGCCATCAGTCAACAAAATGATGGAGGTTTCTCTCTGGTCGTAGGTGCATAAAAACAGGTTGTACAGCTTGTAGTGAAATTCCCTATCTGATGAGCATATTCATGCTCCCTACATGATGAACCCTGTCCATTTTGGTGACCTCAGCCTTTTTTCTAGCACCACCCTCAGGCCAAAATGTCAACTTTTATTAAAAAATCTGTTGTGAGCCCATGTTAACCACTGTATGCAATTAAAATACAAACATGAAATTTAATAATTCTAACACGCTCCCCACTTTTTCACCACACCAGCAGGACACCAGCGGTAAAACCTGCTTGTTATTTAGATATCTCGATGCGTTTTTCCTGCCTTCCAGGCATCCTTGATGAACAACCACAACATTTAGTTATCAAGATTTTAATGGAGTAATTTTGTGTCTGTTGAATAATGGATTGGTAGACTAAGCTTTTCAGCACTGCTATCTATACAGAGGAATGAATAATCACATAAACAAGTACCTTAGTTAAAAGCTACATATTCAAGTATTATTACTCATTGATTCTTATTATATCCAATTCTGAAATTAACAAAATAATTAAATGAAATATGGAAAGTATAATCTACTGGAAAAAAAAAATCAAATCAGCTTTGACTGTCAGAATCGAATAATTGAATATTCTGACTCATCACTAGTAAATATTGAGTGTAATGTAGTCAGTGGGCTAAAACATGCAAACTCAGGCATGGTCCTTCAATGCAAAAATATCGACATCAAACTTCAAAGACCCATATCAGTTTAACCCTAATTACTGTTAAGTTAATGCATCTGTGTGTCTGTCTGTCTTTGTTTGTCTATCTGCCTCCTGCACAGCCTCAGTCAATGTTCTGGTGCCAAACTGTAAGATATACAACGATGCAAGCTGTGACATCTCTGCAGACGGTCAGCTGTTGGCGGTTTTCATCCCCAGCAGTCAGCGTGGTTTTCCAGACGAGGGCATCCTAGCCGTCTACTCTCTGGCCCCCCACAACCTGGGAGAGATGCTCTACACTAAGAGATTTGGTACAGATATTGTTTAAAGATCCTCAGCAGTCCAACCTCTGCCTACCTCAGCTATCAGACAGCCAAGACTACAAGGCTGTGGTGTTATCAAGATGTTGAATTCAGTGGCAGCAAGGGATTTCAGTAAATCTTGAAATCTTTCATAGAATGCCTTTTAACTTTATACAAATGTCAGTGACCCTACTGTTAACATCATAGTGTGAATCGTTGGGTTGAGGGGAGTAAATATGGCAAGAGAAACGCATGCCGGCTGACTAAACGCCTAAATGCCCGACTAAAGTAAATCTTTGTGTACCGTGTTGCACATCGGACTCAGAAATAGCACACATTTTAATTGACTGCCGACTGAGCCAAAACAGTGAAACATTTGGACCATTTCAATAAGGAATGACTGATGGGCAGCAAATGGACTATTATGTATATTTTGCATTTTGTAGGTGGTATCAGGGCTTAGGACAGAAACGTACTGGCTATATTTCTATGGACAAAAGAATGGTCCGACATAATAAAAAGCACAGTTACACATGCTCACTAGGGCGATCACTTGAAAAAGAAGTCTTGCAGATCCATATCTGGTCCAAGTGGACTGAGGTAAATATCAAGGTAGCCTGTTATTCAACGAAAGGACTGCCCGCTCATGCTTTCATAGTTAGCTGAAGTCTGGAGTGACTACATTAATTTTCATTTTCCTCAGTTTCTTAAATACAAAAAAAATGTGGCTTTGTCTCATGATATTCACAGTTGGATTGAGTCAGCCATTGTGATAAACAAGTTTTAAAATTTTCCTTCCATCAGGTCCAAATGCTATCTCTGTTAGCTTGTCTCCGATGGGCTGCTATGTGATGGTTGGCCTAGCATCTCGCAGGATCCTGCTGCATCCCACCACCGACCACATGGTGGCGCAAGTCTTCCGCCTGCAGCAGCCACATGGTGGAGAGACCTCCATTAGGGTGAGACAACTCTGACAATATTACTAGTGCTAGTGCTAGTACTACTGCCAATGCTAAAACTCACAGTACTTAACACCACATAATACATTAAAACAGTAATGAAATGGAATATTCCTACTGCTGCTGCTAATACTGCTAATTCTGCCACAGCTATGACTACTACTCCAAGTATTTGCACACTTACTGTTATCAGTACTTTTTCTATCACTATTGTTAATTCTGCCTCTTCATGGTATCATGAATACTGCATCTACTACTCTCCTACCTATATGTCTAAATCTGCTATGATCACGGCTACGACTATACTGCTTGGATGAATCGATTGAACCAGATCTTGTGTATTCCGTGTTTCTTCTCCACAAGTGAACTGGGGTTCCTGCTTTCTGGGAATGCTCCTAACTGTTGAATCTCCCAGTGTTTTGAGAGCTGTGATTGTGTGTTGGTTTCAGATGGTGTTCAACGTGGTTTATCCCATGGCTCCAGACCAGAGACGCCACGTCAGTATCAACTCAGCTCGCTGGCTGCCGGATCCAGGAATGGGTCTGGCTTATGGAACCAACAAGGGAGACCTGGTCATCTGCCGGCCTGTGTGAGCCTTCCGAACACTAACCCTAACAAGCAGCACTAAAGCTTCATAAGGCTTGACTCTGTGAATTTAGCAAGCAGGGTTAGATGTTAGCTAGCCTAGCAGTTTGTAACTTCAGAAGTTTCTTGGTGCTTGGATTTTCTCCAGACCTGCAGAAAGCTTCACATGGCTGGAGGAGTCAAGCTTGTCTTCCACCCCCTCTAAAATGAGGAGTTACTGATGTGATTATCCTAATGGTCATTGTGAACAGGAAGACCATAAATAGGAGCAGGTCAATTAGTGTTTTTAATGAGGTCATGGTCTGGGTGATTCCACGAAGAAATCCCTCCTCTGTTATTAAGACTTCCTCCATGGAAGTGAATTAATGCATGACGTGTGTGCTGTGTCTAGGTTCTATCGTAGCGATGGTGAGAGCCCAGGAGAGTCGAGCAGTGAACCTTTATTCTCTGTCAACAACAGTGGAACCAGCCGGACCCGTGGAACTGACAGACCAGGGTGAGAACCTCTGGCTACTCACTCTGTTTTACTTCCTTAAACTTTATACTGGTATCCCGCATAGGGTGGCACAGTCAATCAGCAATGATTATATCCTAATTTTAGGTTTCCACAATTACAAACTCCAACACCCTCCGCCCTCCCACCCCCGCCTACCATCAGTATGTTTTGAAAATAGCTGTTTTCAGTTTGTGAAAGATCCTCGGTGGTTTGGAGATAATCTAGTTTTAAAACAGATGAAAACAAACACATACAAATCCTTTAGGAAATACTGCACTGAAAAGTAACAGGCTATCTTAAATTGCAGTCATGCAGTAATATTAGTTTGTTTCCTGAAACTACGACAAATATTTATATATAAAAATATAATTTTCACAACATTTTGCAAAATAGTCAGCTTTATCACTTTGGCCTTGATTTTGCAGCAAAATCTGACATATCGTGCTCTCATTTTTCAGGCCAAGTCGCTCTGGCTGGAGACTGGACAGGGACATGGGTTTGATGAATGCGATTGGTCTCCAGCCCCGACATCCCGCCCCTTCAGTGACATCACAAGGAACTCAGACACCAATCATCCAACTGCAGAACGCCGAGACACAAACAGAAAGGGATCTACCGGAGCCCAGTGTCTCCCAGCCAGCATCCAGTACTGATCCACAGATACTATACTAACATCTCCAATAAACCCTATTGACTCTACACAGTGTAGTAATATTCCCTTTACACTACACATGGTTTGCAGTGACATCACCATCTGGTGATACTGAAATACTGACCCCTGGCTTCACTACCTGTAGATATTATAATTCTTTAAACAAATAAGGCACTTGAAGAGTACAATCAAAATTCATCAGTCTAAATCATCAGTATGTTTTGAAACTAATTTTGCTTTTGAATGGAAACGATTAAGCAAAACAGCCAGCCAATTAAGTCGAGGACAAGAGACAGACAGCCCTGCAGCTCACACACAAACAGTTCCTAAGAGGCGGCAAAAAAAGCCCTTTCTCCTCATTTAAAGTTAAATTAAATCAAAAGAGTGGCGAGGTTAGTTTAATGTGTGTCTGAGCAGTTTGCAAACCAAATTGGCCATTGACCACTGACGATATGTAAATGTTGGACAAATAACACAAGTGTCAGCAGTGTTGGAGGCAGAGAGGAAGGTTTGCATCCTTTTCTTACAAATACAAGTTAGATTTTAAGTTGCTTGTGTTTGTGTCGTACAGTCTGTGATTATAGCAGAATGAGTCAGTGTGGCAGCGTTAACACTGCACTTATGTTACTGCAATGCATGAACAGATGGTATACTATCCTGATACACCAATATACCACCCATACCACTCTGTTTTGATCTACTGACACTCCACAGACACACAGGCTAGCACAGACCCTGCTGATTCTAGGACTCCTGTCTTTTACCCCGATACACTGATCCTGTGTTTCTAGCTGATGGTGTGTGTTTTAGGACATCCGCTGCTTTCTTAAGGACAGCTGATATGAATTAGCAGCGCTCAGTATGATCTCCCGTATCTTCTCAGCAGATGGCCTTCGTGACGGTCCATCCACAAGCCGCTCTGAGGGACAGGGTGAGTCATCCCAAACCAGCAGAGACCAGGACGGGTCCCAGGTTGACGCCTCAGCAGAAGCGAATACATCCACCGCAAGCACTGGTACAGCTTCTACTTGAAAAACATGGTTTACATTTTTTTGATGTAAGAATTGACCTCATCTTTGGAGATTGTGTTTATTTCATTACCTTGTTTCAGTTTTGTTTTTGTTTTTTTGTCTATGGGATTGATTGAAAAAAGAATCTGTTAGTCCATTTACATCTGGCATTAAAATGCGTCTTCAGTGATGAGAAAGCAATCCAGTATCACATATCCAGGTGTAAAAGCACCCAAGATGCATTGGGCAGAGCTAGCTAATGTGGCCACAAAATGGACAAGTGCAAATGAAAATGTTTGTTGGCCACAGAAGGAATTTCCCAAAATGCTAAAGTTCCCAAAGTCCCAAAGTTGCTGAATATGCATTTTTATGACATGTATTGCAGATGTAATACGTATAAATTCTGTCTGGATTCAAGTCACATGAAATTCAAGGGTATAATAGGCCTATAAGATTGTACTGTCACAGTCAAAATTCGAAGTAAAGCTAAAGATGATTTTGTGTTTGTGTCATTACTATTTCCAAGCGAAGTGGATTCTAGACAGCTGTGTTGTTATCACAAGCACACACAATGATGTCATGCGTAGTTCAGCATGAAAGCTCCTGGTTCAGTGTGTCTGTAGACACAGTTCCTGTTAGTCAGTGACCGATCTGTTGTCCTGCTCCCTGGTCCAGGAGACTCTCCAGAGTTTGGCTCAGGGGAAGACGCTCTAGCACGAATCCGCCGGCTGATTGCTGAAGGTGGCATGACTGCTGTGGTCCAACGGGAGCAGAGCACCACCATGGCCTCCATGGGCGGCTTTGGGAACAACATCATCGTCAGCCATCGCATCCACCGCGGCTCCCAGACGGGCACGGGCTCCAGCCGGCCTGCTGCCGACCCCTCCACGACCCCTTGCTCTTCCTCAGGACCTCTCCTCCTCACCCTGCCCCAGGCTCAGACCCAGCCCTACCCCCACCCTCAGGCCCAGGCCCGTCCCCAGGCGTCCGGCCCCTCTGAAAACCCGCTGGCCCCCATGTGGGGTCCCTCGGTGCTGTCTGGACCCCCGCCCTCTGGCCTGTCGCTGGCCGTCGACATGGACGATGTGTTTGACGGGGGACGGACGGACGATGACTCCCTACCAGGTCCCTCCTCCTCCTCCCTGCTCTTGTCTTCCCCCTCTTCATCCTCCTCTTCATCCTCTCATAGCCCCCTCCCCAACAGCAACAACAGCCATGCGAGCCCAAACGGTTACCCTGGTGACCCTTACAGTAGGTAGTTCTCCTGTTGGCCAAGAGAAGCAGAGCGTTGGCCAACCGTTCACCAAGGGCGCTCCTCTAAGCCTTATCTCACAAAGAATGGGTGCTGCTTCGACTCTGCACAGGGTCTCCCGCCTGGAAAAGAAGGGACACAAGAACCCACATCCCATCCTCCACCTGACCCCACCCCACCCCAGCCTTCAGTGGCATTGTTGTGCACTTCCTCTGCACTTAACAAACTGGACTGAAGCTGAACCGTGATCATTCCATGTCAGAAAGGGCTTCTACTTGAACGGAGGCCAGCCAGCGCTGAGCTTCTCTCTGCCCGTTTCTTGAAATATCGGCAAGATGGAAGACAAGGTTCCTCTCATCAAAGTGCCATGTAGGGGGCGTGGTATCTCTTTCTCTCACACACACACATGCATACACACACACAGACACATAGACACACTCTTACACTTACTCCAATGTGCTGCATTCAGTGCCATGTGATATTGAATATGATGTGAAGTAGTGCGTGATTAAAGTGTTCAAAACAGTGAATTCAGCACGACTTTATTTTGAACCCTGTTTTGTACCATGTGTAATTACAATATCTGATCATGTTGAAACTTATTGGAGGCTGTGTGCTTGTGGCTGGACTCTGCATCATGGCCCGCAGCGATGGAGGATGGTTACCCTGTGATAATGTGGAAATCAATCATTGATAACTGTACGGACAAACAAGACTGTACTGACTGATCTACTGCATGTTTTTTCCAATAATGCTGCAGTTCACATTTCCCAACAAGACAAAAGATGATGTTAAAAGGCTGAACAGGAGAAGAACAGTTTTCTGTCGGGGGTGGGT
>OMLF01050984.1:34003-48080 GCA_900302615.1 Holocentrus rufus
GGGGGGCTGTTACACGACATTGCAAGTAATGGACCTATGAAGATATAAGAAGGACGAGCCCTGAGCCCTGGAGCTGTGCAGTGAGACTGTTTGTGTCATTTAAGACAAAGCTGTTTACTTTTTATTTTTTATTTAACCTTTATCTCTCCGGGTCGGCCCAGTTGAGATCAGGGATCTCTTTTCCGAGGGCGACCTGGCAAGGACAGCTGCTGCATGTAAGAAAATATCTGCGCACACTGTTAGTGACAAGAAAGACACAAAGGAAAAAAAAGAGAGAAGTGGGGAAAAAAAAGCTGCAGCAGGTTAAAAAGAACCAACTGATCTGAATGCTCCTCCTGGCTTTACTTGATTAATGAACATTTTTAAAAAGAAAAACAATTCATTTGGTTGATCTCATGTCTGTTTTCTCTGTGTGTGTGTTTGTTTGGGTTTGGATCGGGGGGGTACGCCCCTCCCCTCATGTGAATGGTTACCAGAGCACCACCACACTGACAGCATTGCAACTGCTATACAAAGGTACATTTGTCTCACCAAATATCCCTGCTATATCAAACTATCAAGTTTGTACAATTCAGATGCTATTCTTTGCTTTGACTTTTACGTGATGTAATTAAAGAGCTTTGAGAGTTTTCTTGTGATGAGATGGCCTTGTTAAAAAGATTTTCATCCACACACAGAATAAGTATTATGATTTTTTTGAAGCGAAGTCGCAGATAGAAACCGGTGCATTTCAGTGCTAGGCCATCTTTAGCATTTCATTACTGAGAACAGTCGTGTGTTCTCTGGGTGGATTTATACAAAGATGATTCCTGCTGCTGATCATGTTGTGAGTGGGAAAGGCTGCGCACTGCCATCGAGTCTTGAGGGGGCGTTAGTGAACCGAGCTGAGAACACTTCATCTGGCTCTTATCAGTCCACTCTGGTGATGAGCTGACAAGTGGATTATTTTTACATTGAGCTCAATACTTATGCGAATAAAAGTTTCAGGGCAAGTCCTCAGAAAAGATGCTGTTATTGCAGAGATCAGTCGATAATGTGCCGGGGGGGTTTTCTTTTCGTGAACTGAAGCTCTCCCGTACGTGTCACCTTGTACTCATGCGCAAGCAATTGTTTAAATAGTTTGGAGCTATGTGTCTTTAAACGCTGTTCTATCCCACGTGTTTGGATGTGTAGTCAGCTTTATTCATGTAGCCCTTAATCGCAGTTTCAGTAATGCGCTTCAGAACGCCCACATGGTGAGGCAATAAATGGAAACAACACCCACCCCCTTTGACCTTGAGTGAGAAGGAAGAGCTCTCATGAAAACGTCACTAGGACACAAAATGGAAGAATCCTTGGGAAGGCCTGACAGAGAGGAGACGTTCAGCTGGAAGTGGTGCTGCGTACAGAAACATGAAATACTGATCCTTTGGACAGGAACACTGGAACTGGAACAGGACAAAACTAGTGCTGAAAAGATTAGTTGAGTGACAGAAAGTGTCTTTGTTTAACTTTTGATAATGGATTCATCATTTTAGTCATTTGTCAAGTAACATCTACTGGTTACATTTTCACAAAGGTTAAGGTTTGCTTTCATATAAAAAGAATAGTTCAGGTTGTTTTTGGCCACTGGTCAAATAAGACATTTTAAGTCATCACTGTGGACACTGAAAAAAACAATAGCTCATTAAAATAAAATATATAAACAGACAATATAATTGGTTGCAGCTCTAAAGAAATTACACAGAATAAAATGAATAAAACTTGAATGATCTTGTTCATATAGCATCAACACTGAATCAGACATCTTTGGTATCACTGTTGTCATAGCAACAGCCAGTCCAGGGACATCAGCACCATCTCAGTCACTGTGGAAGATGACTACCACTAGAGGCGAAGAGAGAACCATAAAGGACACCACCTCGCCAAACTGCAGCACAGACATGTTATGTTCATCATGTCTTGATGTAGTTTAAAGCCCCTGGAAACATGATTTCAAATATTACATTTTTTATGGAATATCCAAGATGATTAACATGATAAGTGTTCATCCACCAGCTGGAGCAGCTAGTTGACCAGAAGACACCAGCAGGCTGCCTGAGCGCCTGCTGGACTTATGATCACTGTATCAGTGCAAAAGGATCCTGGACAAACTGCACACTTGCCTTTACAAAAGAAAAAAAAGGACAAAGTGTACAATCTGGGGGCACCAACTGAAAAAGTAGTTCAAAGTACTTCTCAGGATGGATGGCAGCTTTAAGGCCACCTCCATGGTCTGAGGCCTCACCCACTAAAGATGACATCACCAAAGCCTTAGTGGGTGCTGCTGCCCTATTGCTGGACACTGACAGGTGCCTACAAGCACATAAAGCTCATCCATATAAAACTTTGATCAAATCTGTAAGTCACACCTGCAAGTTTCAGCTGTTATCAGAATTTCTTTCCTGCAAGTTAAAACAGTTATTTTCACCTTTTTTTTTGCCCATTAGCCCTTAAAATAAAGCAATACCTACTATTGTGGGACAGTTTGGGTTCATGTGTGTTTGTGTTCACAATCACCATCCTTAATTGATCCCTAAGGGGAAATTGGGTCAGTTGCAGTTGCTCCCATTGTAGAACAAATAATTTAAAAAAATAGAAATAGGAACATAAGAAATATGTTAAAGAATATGTGAAAATTTGTATACTACACTACAATATATAGCAGCCATAAATAAATATGCAATGTGTAAATATGCAGAATATGTGCATTATGCTGCAGTATGTATAGAACTAAAAAGAGATAAGCATGTGCAGCATTCTACATTATGTACAAGAATCCTTCTATTACTACTGCTAACACTACTACTATAAGCCCCACAGCCCTTCTTTATAGTAGTAATTTTAGGTTCTTTTGTGCAGTGAAAAAATATGATGGGACCATAAGCACAGCTAGCTAGATATCAAAAGTATACACAAATATAACATATTACTTTTTATGACAGGTGTTAATGTGATGATATACTACAAATGATAAACCAGCAAAGTAGTAAACACTAAAATGCTAGAAGGCAAGTCATTGCTTGAAATGTATAAAAATGGGAAATAAACACCTTGGTTGTGTAAGTGTGCACAGCTTTCAATTTATAATTAGTAGCAACACCTTTAAGTTAATTCAAATTGAAAAGAGATCTCGTCTCCAACTCTTTAGATCAGTTAACAATTTTTCTCAGAGATATGAACTGACATTTGGCTGACAGCTTCAGATCCTGCTGAATGGTCTAATTCTTTGACTTTAGCTTTTCTGCACAGGGCAGCAGATTTTAACTCTTCAGTATTTTAGTTTTATGGAGCTTTATAATGTTCCCCTTTGACCTGGGAAGAACCCTGTCAAACCATGATCAAAAGTTGGACGTCAAGATTTAGTTAAGTGAACTGATTGGGAGACACACAGGCGGAGTCTACAATCTGCTAATTAGAATGAATGAGGCGTTGTCCACTACATATACTCCTGCTGGATGGGGGCTTCATTACATATATTGGAGACTGGAAGAAGAGGACCAACCACTCTCATGTGATATTAACATCACTTGATCCACTTGGGGGTGAACAATCACTGGTAAGTTGTAAGTTGTGAGCAGTGAATTATATATGGACAGTATAATTTCTTCAAGCAAATAATATTTTGTTTGTGCTGTGGACTGTAACTGCTTCATTTTGGTTTAATGTGACCTACATATTTTGCTCCTTTCTAACTCATAGAGGAATATTTTCTTTCCTTCTTTCTTTCCAGCCTCACTTGTAGCCTAATTGCAAGTATGATGTGTAGTGGCAATGATATTAGAAGTGATATTAACAAACTGATATAACAATTTTATATAGGCCGGTGGTTCCCAAAAGTATTGTGAGAAACTGAAGAATGCTTGAATTTCAATATTATTTCACTTGCTAAAAAGACACACAATGAAAGAAGCAGAAAGCTGGTGGAAGAGCAGCACAACAAGTATTTTATGTGAAAACATGTTTTAGACAGGGAGTAACAGGGAGCAACTGTTTTGACTGGAGGTCATTGCACCTGGGTATCCAGGAGAAGGACGAGATGAAGAGATGAAAAGGAGATGAGAAAGGAAGTTTAAGCAGGAGGCAGTGACAGGCTGTACTGTTTTGTCTATTTAACATCACATCAGACTAAATGCAGAGACTTTGCAGGTTAAGGTTGGTTTGCTCATTTGAAAATATGCAGACCTTTTTTTACTGTAACTTCACATGCCTGCCAAACCAAGGAGTGATTTGGGGAAGTTGAACACAAGCAGTGCATTAACATGCCCATTAATGTTAAAATTACACTGAGCATATTCAGATATTCCATTTGTAAGTTGCTGCATATCCCATATCCCAACCCAATCAGTGATGTCACAGCAGGTAAAAATACCTTCTGTGACATCACTGAAAAAGTTCAAAGTTCAAAAGTTCATCATGCCTCAGAGTTTGAACCCCTAGCATGTACGTGTTGACCCTGTAATGTGTGGGCTGCAGCATTCTGAATGAGCTGTATGGACCGAGCGTCACAGCAAATCCAGACATAAGAGCGTTGCACTTATCCAGACTCCATCTCATTGAGCTGACCATTTTACTATGTGTTGAATTAGGGCTATGGATCAGTCTAATTATATGTGTGTGTTTAATATGTGTTCCAGGCATTATGGGACAATCACCTGAGACTGAGCTGAACACCTCCAGCTGGCTCCGCCCCTTCGTTAACAGCTCCTGTGAATCTTCCATTAGAGCAGCTTGCCCATATAGCACAGTTCAGGTGGTCCTTATCGTCATGGTAACCACTTCCCTCAGTCTCATCACAGTTCTGGGTAACATGCTGGTTATTTTGTCAATCAAAGTCAACCGTCACCTGCGGACCATCAATAACTACTTCCTGTTAAGCCTGGCAGTTGCGGACCTGATCATCGGTCTTGTTTCCATGAACCTGTACACTCTGTACCTGGTCCGAGGCCACTGGCCCCTAGGAGCTGTAGTCTGCGACCTATGGCTGGTTCTGGACTACGTGGTCAGTAATGCCTCAGTCATGAACCTGCTCATCATCAGTTTAGATAGGTACTTTTGTATGACCCGTCCACTCAGCTACCCTGCTTGGCGGACCGGCAGAACGGCCGGTCTGATGATCACTGCTGCCTGGCTGCTCTCCTTCGTCCTCTGGGCTCCAGCCATTCTCTGCTGGCAGACCATCACTGGCAAACGCATTGTCCCCGATGGAGAGTGTTATATCCAGCTGCTAGCAAGCCCTGCTGTCACCCTAGGGACCACGCTTCTCTCCTTTTGCCTGCCAGCGCTCATCATGATCGGCCTGTACAGCCGCGTGTCTGCTGCCAGCCGCTGTCGATTGAGTGCGCTCCAGTCAGAGGAGGGGACGGTGAGGACGTATCGCTCTTCCATAAAAGACTTCCTCCTGAAGAGCAGAAGTTGGGTGACCAGTGATCCAGAAACAAAAACAGGCTCAGACACTCTGAACCAGTCAGAGTCCAGCAGTGCTCCGAAGCCCAGGAGAAACCGGAAAGTATCCAGAACCCCTGGAGTCTCCTCGGAGCCTGCAGCCGGTGGAGCAAACTCCACCATCTCCTCCCCACCGTACTCTCACCATCAGACTGCCACCCAACAGGAGGAAGACTACGGCAATGTTCCCCAAATCCAAAATGACCCCACACCCCATGTTCAACACCGCAGAACAGCTTCAGCCGCCTACTCCACCTTTTCCAGCTCCACAAAGTGTCAGGAAAGAAGGAGGCGTCGAATTACAGCAAGGGAGAGGAAGGTCACTAGGACCATTCTGGCCATTCTCCTGGCATTCATCCTCACCTGGACGCCGTACAACATCATGGCTGTCATCGGTACCTTCTGTCACGTCTGCATTCCTGACACCCTGTGGACCACAGGCTACTGGCTCTGCTACATCAACAGCACCATCAACCCAGGCTGCTACGCTCTGTGTAATGTCACCTTCAGAAAAACCTTCTGCAGTCTTCTTCAGTGCCACAGTAGAAAGCTACGTTGAGCCTGTTGTGTTCTATAATGCTCTTCACTCTCTTTGCTCACAGATGGACATTTGGTGAATGGACATGGTAATGTTACCTGTGCAGTATTAAAAAATGGGTGACACATCAGTCTACCAGTGAAAGGACCATATCGACTTTTTGGGAATTTGGACCATCAGTCAATCGAACTGAAAATTGCAAGGTGTGGATTTGTTTGTCTGGCTAATTATTTGGTCTGTAACTGACTGGTGGCTTTATCCTGTAGGCGTATAAGCAGGTACTTAAAATAAGAGAACTGGTAGCAACACTAAAGGTGGCAATCACACTGGCAAGCAGTGGAAGCGGCAGCATGAGTCCCATTGTTTTCAATGGCTTCATAGCAGTGTGGTCACGTGAGCGGCGCATTGGTTCCACGGCACTTTGAGTTGAGCTTGGTTCAACTGGAAGCTGAATCAATGCCACTTTAACGTGACCTGACCAATCAGAATTGTCAGAATCTAACAAGGCTGGGCTTATATCAGCAACGTCCAAAGTCACAGCTCAACTTAAAGTTGACAAACCACTTGTTACCTAGTGACCAAATGGAACAATACCCTACATCTGTTGAAACTGTCTGTCCAAGCACAGTATTACACTTGGCTGCTGACATTTCCATAATTGCAATGTGATCGCTGCCTAAGGCTGGATGCTTAGTTAGTGACATGCATCTATACCTGCCAGGCTTGTTTAGGGTATTGATAAAAGACATGAAATTGGATAAAAATAATGCATCTTCAATGATAGAAGACCTCTTTCCATAAGGCTTTGATCGCAAACTCTGTTGGTTACACAGGAAGTAAGGAAGTAAAGGTTAGCCAGACAGCTGAAGTTTTTTTCACTATTGATTTGTAATGGTCCTCACTACTGATTAAGACTAAGATTTAACTCACATCAATTAGGAATCCTATGGCCATGGAATATAAACCAATATCAACCTTAGGTTGCTAAAAGGTCTATTTCTTAGTTTGGGTAATGCTATTAGCTTATGACTGCTTAACATGCTGTATGTTAAAGTGTTAGCTTCCCCACTGGACAGGACTGCTGTAGCTACCAGACATTTTGGTAACAATTCTGGGTATGGAGTCCAATGGGCCAAACTTCCAAAATGTTTTTGTGGTTCTTTAAAGAGACCATCATGCAACGAAACAAGCTCAGTCCCTGAAACAACCAGGCCAAATGTGTAGATTACCAACAGCTGTGTGCACTGCCACAGTGTCCTTGAGCAAGACATTGAGCCTCCAACAGCTCACTCATTGTACACTGCTGGGTAAGAGCTTCAGCTAAATGACAAGCAACATTTAAATCCGTTAAAATATTGACACACATGACAAAACTCCTTGCCAAAGTAAACACTGTACAGTATTTATTTGTCCATTTATACAACTTATCTTGTAATGTCAATAATCTATAGTTCAAAAATAGATTTCATAGAGGATTTCGCTATTCCAGATCCATCCAAGCTTTTCTTAAATTTCCATGTTTTCACATTTTAAAGTGTATGATTCTGAATTTTCTCAAAAAAAAAAAAAAAATCACTTGCCGAATGCAGGGAAGTACATCCTGGATTGTTGAAGAGGGGTTACAGACAGGATCAGAGCATTGCTTGGATGTTAATTTTTTTTCAGCTACTGTAAAAGCTTTAGGACTATCTGAAATGTACTGTTAAAACAAACTATCAGCTATGAGGACAGAATTATTCATTATTACCTAGGGGACAACAGTGGAAAAGCTTTCCATACTTTACCCAAATAAACACAAAAATGTCAAAAATGTCAAATCAGAACTGACAATACAAGAAAAATAAAAGTCAAAGGAAACCGAGAAAATAAAAGGTTGTTGATGTGTTTTGGAGGAGTCTCTCGGCTGTGTGTTTGATGAAGGAGGGAAGACGATTGTTCTGCCGGAGGAAGAGAGGTGAAACCTGCCGTCTTCTGCATCACTTTTTCATCCTCTAGTTTGACTTCTTCTCCCCTGGTAAAAGATTGAGAGCATTATGGATTAATGCTGGCGTCCCTTTAAAGGAGTTTTACCCTGTGTAATCCCACATCAAACTGTTTTCCTACAATCCCACATGCCATCAAGATCCATGTGTATTAAAGTTTCATTCTAACTAAACATTACAACAGCTGATCTCAGTGCTTAGTTTTTTCCTCTGTGGTTGGAGGCCTGTTAAATCAGCTCCTTTAATGTTTGGCTGAACAAAACCTGCGTACATATAGCTATCAGTGGCACATGGTTGCAAACCTGTTCTACTTAATTTATCTTTGGCCTTCTTTGTAGAAATCTGCTAGTCACTATGTTATATATCACGTGTCGTGTAAAGCTGTGTAGACAAAAGCAGATTGACATGTACAGGGAGTTACAAGCAGGCTACACAATCACAAAACATGACAAAAACAATGATTAAGATGTGAGGCACTGAAAGTGTGTAGGCATTCTGGGTGCAGTAATCTACAACCCTTGTGTCAACATTGGTAGTCAATAGAAACCAGCGTCAGTATGAACATCATCCTCATTATTCAAACAAAGTCTCAAAGAACTCTGGATCAGTTAACACCAAGATCTTATTTGGTTATATTCATCCAATCAGCACATGTCAAGAAGTAATGGAGGTTTGTATGGAGAGAGATTAATGTCACAAGAAACTATATTTGAATTGCATAAATTTGAACTTATGTTTTTAAGGTTTTGATTTCATTTGTTGAATAAATAAATTCAGAATGTGTGAAGTTCAATTTGAAATTCCTTGAACATTGATGTTTTGTATATATATTTCACATTCAGGAATGAATAAAGCAAATTTGAAATTTATTTATTTTTAAATTAAATGTATTTATTATTTTCTTTATTAATTAACCATTCAATAAAATGCTTATTTTTTAATTAGTTCATTTAAAATTCAGTTCAATGTAACAGTTAAATTCATAATTATATTTAGTTTCAGGCCATTGCATTCAAACTGTGCCTTAAGTTTTATGGCATTTATTCTCAACTACAACTCAACTACAATCTGCAGGCATGAAGCACCTTCCATACTTTGAAGTTACAAGTCCTACCTCTTGTTTTCTTAACTTTCGGGGAGCAGGGTTTGGACACCTTGACGGTAGTTTGACACTCAGCATTGAACATGGCTCGCTTCAGGGTTCCTGATCGACTCTTGGTGTTGGTGGCAGCGTCACACTCCCCCCAGTGGCCAAACTTGTACTTACAGTCACCTAGGGGAAATCCACACAACATGATTTTTTAATACATAGGACCTTTTTAAATGTATGCTTACAGTACCAGGTCTATCATGTGTTGTGACATCCATATAGAGTGACATGATTACAAGAGTTCAATAATTCAGTGTCCTTTTGGTAGTTTCAGTTTCACTGTCAGATATTTTGTTGTTATTTAGATAGATAAATAGACAAGGATAGTTTGAACCAAGTTTCAACATTTTTTTTTATCCACTTTGAAGACATGCTGGTGATTTATATGCTGCTGTCAGATTGTTTAAAAGCTTTTGATTATGAACTTGCATTTTGCCAAATTAATGTGCAAACATGACACAAAAATCAATTCACTGGACTCAATGCACTTAGCACTATGAAAAACACTTTTTTTTTTAAAGATTTTTTAAAGACCCCTCCACCTCTTGTAGTTTCATTTTAGCTTTCTACCAAACTGTTGAAGTTAACAGAACATTTCTCTTCTTCAACAACTTCTACGGTATAATCCATACAGTATATTTTTTGTAGTCAAGGAATTACAATGTGGGTCCAGAAGTCAAATACTAGCCTTATTGTCCTGCATTTTCCTCACTGACCATGCTCTGATTGCACAGCCCCCTGCAGCACTCTGGCAAAGACTCTGCATATTTTGGATCCAAACTGCAAATGTGTGACTGCAAAATATCTGGATTAGGCTGCATACCAGCTGTTAGGATAAATTGGATGGACAGTTTATGCATATTTGGAGCTCTAAAAAGATTGCCATGTTAATTTAGAAAGCTTAGGAGAAGACTTAGATGAAACTACAGTGACTACTATGAACTCCAATAGAGTTTTGATCAGCACGGAGCTGTGTAGATAATGACTAAAATTTTATATTTGGGTGAACTCTTCCTTTAACTTCCTTTTTTTTTTTTACATGTTTGTCCTGACACAAATTGGCAATTAAGATAAAAACAAGATTAAAAAAAAGTTCTCTGACAACCTAGATCCTTGCAAGCCTGATGAGTGAGGGATGGAGGGAATAACAGGCCACTCACACTAGAAATTATATCACATATGGTGCACTGATGAACTGTATATGTAGGCTACATACCACACATATACCTACCAGACTTGCCTAATGCACAAAAACCTGGCACATATATCCACAAAAATGCTCATCATAGTCCTTGCACCAATGTATATTTATATAAGTACCAATATCGGTAAATAACAAGTCCTATTAGATATCTAATGTATACATATACACCATAAATGTTCAATGTATGTTTATATATCATAAACCTACCACATGTACAAACTATGTATTTAGGTTTATGGTTAGTCACATCTGTTTACGACACATAGTGTTTGTTGAATCTTACTTATATCCTTCTTCCAGTTGCAGGGGATCCGACAGGCGATCTTCTCAGTGCGATCCTTGCAGGTTGCCTCCCTCAGACCTTCGCCACAGTCTCCAGACTCCGGCACACACTTCCCATAGTGGGTCTCTGCACTGGTGCACTCTGGAGTAGCCTTGGCTTTATCCTGTCTACTTGCTAGTTGAACACAGAAACAGATCCTCTGTCAGGGTTAGAGGTACAACACCCTGCTGTAGTCTGCCAACCTTCAAACACAACCCTAAAGGTGGCTGCAGTTACTGCTTACACATCAAGATCTTCTTTAATCCTGCGCCTCATCATTCTGCATATCTTAGGTTAAAGGAGAAATCCCCCTTAAAACATGTTAACTGTTAGGAAAAAAGAAACAGGTAACGGGGATGTGCCTCACATTTCTGGCCCTATCTTCTCGTTTGGCAGGATATTTGCATTTTTCTCATGGATTATTGCCCAAAAATAGGAGGTGGGACATCACATTGAGTTTTATAGCAGGGAATTTTTAGCATTTTAAAATATCAGCTTTATATGTCAGGTTTTTTTGTGTCAGACCCTCACAATGAAATGACTCCTTTCTAGAGCTGCAATTTTGTCCCAGTGTTCAACAATCATACAAGGAGAAATCCATCAAAGAAGAGGCAGAGACACCAGTTCCTCCATTAATAGCCTCAGTAGACCAGAATGCAATGCAACCACAGGACATGTTGTGTTTTTGAGTAAGGGACAACTGGCAGTTTTCATTGATGGGGACACTTCTTCGCTCGCTTTTACTATACTATCATCATTGGTCTCTTTACCTGTACTTTATCATCATGTTCACACCTGCCTTTGAGGGAATGTTGAAAAGCATACTGGGAAATGGAGGAAACCACTAACTATAGCAAAAAATAGACTAAGAGAGCTAAATAACAGCCAAACTATGTACTGAACCTCATAAGTGAATAATGGTGGATGAGGATCTGAGGAGGATAGGGTTAGGGTTAGTTTTTTTTTTCTCTTTTAAGTGAGATCATATTAGAAGTTTTTTATCATAATAATGGAGAGCAAAGGTTGAGCAAAAAATTACCAGAAATTTATTTTGAAGTAGTATTCCAAAAATACCAATACCAAACTCCAAAAATGTTCAATGGTCCATCAAAGATGATAGTTTTGTGACCTATATGACATCATTTATCACTCTTATTGAACAGTTTTGGTAGCAAATTATATTAGATGATTAGAGTTGAGTGAAGTATCAAACCTGAGTAGAACGAGGCGTTGATTGCTGTCATACTCTGTTTTATTTCACTTCATATCTCACCTTTGTGGGCTTTCTGTCTCTTGTTGGCCTCGGTGGCGACGGCGAGGGCCAGAAGCAGCAGCAGGGTCACTGAGAGCACGCTTCGCATCCTGGAGAGAGAAACAGCCAGTTAGCAGCATGTAGGCCCTGATGTGCCCCAGTCATGATACCAGTTCAACTGGAGTGGACAATTTGCCTTCAACATTTGTCACGAAAAATGTGAAGAAAAAGTTAATTATTCTCTTTTTTAGTTCCAATAGCCTTTCCGGGACAAATAAAGTTGAAATTTGCCCTTATCGGCTGATATGAACCTGATGTGTGACTGTAGTGTGATCTGGCCTGGCGAGGTCCACTTGGGCCAGATGGTCCAAATTTAGTCCAAATCTGCTCTGTTTTCAGCTTGGCCCCCAAATCTCAGAATGCTTAAGCCAACTAATCTGACTATTGTAGTTATGGTGGCTTGTACCTCCATTAGGATTATAAAAGTAGGGTAATGTATTCAGATATTGTTCCTATTCACACCCGACATATTTTGGTTATTATTTTGCATACTCATTCTGAATGTAAAATTTGCTTAACCCTGTTTCCTGGTTTGTGATGAAAGCGTTCCCCCAGTATTTGCTGAGGGCGATCTGCACAAGGTGACAGCACCCATCAGCTCAGAGAGGAGATGAAAAGTGGACTGTTGGCTCTGCCTTGAATACAGGAGTCAATAACCCCAAAAAGCTCACTCCCTAACTCTCTCTCTCTCTCTCCCTCTCTCTCTCTCTCTCTCTCTCCCTCTCTCTCTCTATGTTTTCCTCTCTTGTTATTGTACTGAGAAATGACAGACTCCTCTTTCAGGCCTCCATTAAAGCAATGGCCTTCTTTCACATGTCAGCTGGCAGAGCAAATCCTGCTCCTCCTGCGGCCTTTTATGAGGCTGAACCAGCTCTCAGCAGGCCTCCAGTCTGTCCTCCATCAATAAGGAGGGGGGGGAGGAGGAGGCCAAGCAACGTCTGAAAGAGCCCTTTAGAGTTCCCCTCAAAAGAATACTGATTCATTGGCCCAAAACAAAGCCTCTTCTAGCCTGGTTTCATTTCTCTAAAGCCTAACACAGATTCCATGCCACGTCTTAGGAGCTGCACCCCCGCGCGGGCCGCCCTGAATAGAAACTTATTTGCATAAGAAAACAATGGAATCTTAGCATGAAGAAAAGGGGTGGGATGCTCCCTTTGGTCAGAGACTAGGAACAACATTTAGAGAACTTCCTCTTGAATCTTAGAGTTCACTCTCCTTCCGGAGGCAAACATGAAACTAATTTAAAGACAAATCGTTATGAATTCCCATAACAAGAATCTCACAGCAGTCACAGGTCAGGTTTTAATGTCTTGATGCAGTGGACATCCATGAACAAAGGCACAAACAGCTACTAATAAATACGCTGCACGTTCTGGACTGGCTCTAAGAAAACCTTCCTGACACTCAAAGTGTGGTCTAAAACTATTCATAAAACACTGTGAGGAGGAAACGAGGAAGCTGTGACACTCAGTGCCTCAGTCTGGTCAGGACATTCAACAGCCCAAACATGAAGCAAAAATCTGTTTAGCTCATTTATGAATAATAATAATAACAACAACAACAACAGCAATAATAATAATAATAATAATAATAATAATAATAATAATAAAGTGGTGAAAATTTTGATCAAGAAAAAGGCACAGTTATAATTTCTGTGTCTCATTTGTTTTGGCTGTCAGTCATAATCCGTTCCTTGATGTTTATTGGACTGAGTCATGTCATTTTAAAATACAGGCAGAAACAATATAAATGTTTTGGTGTAGACTATTCCTGAGGCCAAAACATCTGCAGAACAGAAATCCATGAATCACTTGTAAAACTGAAGCAATGACAGCCTCCCTTTTGAATGTACTCATTATATCAGTGTGACATCAGTATTCCACAGAGCTTTCTGATGCACATTGATTATCAGACAAAAATAAAGATGCCTCTGAGGACAATTTAGTCACAAATTCTTTCATTCATTCCTGTATAAATGAAGATATAAGACCTCCAATCGCACTGAGCAGAGAGCGCCTCTATGTCAATAAAAATATGAAATATAAAAACTTACTTGCTGGACTCAGGGGAGCAGTCAGTCGAGTTGTGGAGTTGTCGCCTTCTGTC
>OMLF01050985.1:0-24504 GCA_900302615.1 Holocentrus rufus
CTGGTGACTCATCAGCACAGTCCCACATTAGCACAGTTCATCCTCCAGGAAAAAGCTAATGATATCTTTCTGAAGCACCAGACAATTTCCCCCCTTTATCACATTAAAACCTGCAGGAGGACCATAAATTTTAATCCAGCAGGACACCAGATTTTCACTTCGATTGATCTGTTTCCACATTTATATTTGAAATAGCTCACGTCCAAACCTCAAAACATGCATTTGGGAATAAAAATAAAATCGCCAAAATCCAAAAGGAGCCATATTTGAGAGCTCGGATTTTGTCAGTCGGACATAATTTTGATGTACAACCCTTTAAAAACAGGAGTAGAACTCATTTTATTTTTGAAGTTAACATGTAAGAATCCATCCTTTCCCCCCCTTATCTTATTTTGGGACCAAACTCTTCGTCTGTGTCTCTGACTCGGCTTACAGCTAGCTTTCTGCTCGTCAGCTTTGCACATTCCCCAGGACCCCACAGCTAACCCACCGGCTCCTGTCTCTCTCTAACGCTTGTGTTTGAACCGTTGCATGCATCTGTGCCAGTGCCTTGGTGTGTTTGAGGTGCAGTTCGGTTTGTTCGTCTTTTCCTGTTTGTCTGAAAACCTGTTTCTCTATCTTCCCCATACCTCTTCTTCTTTCTTTTTCCTTCCTCTTCTTCTTCTTCTCCTCCTCTCCATCATGCAGTACTCCCAGATGAGGGATGAAGTCTTCAAATCCAACCTGGTGTGCGCCTTCATCGTGCTCATCTTCATCACCACCATCCAAAGCCTGCTTCCCTCTGCCAGGTAAAAGAGAGGTGACTTTTTAAAGATGGTGGACAAAACGAATTTCACTGTGTCTATTTGAAAGATAATCCCACATTGATTCAAAGCTGAAAATGAGATGCATGTTTGTGCAAAACCACAGAAACATACAGTCTGAGGTCATCATATCATAGCTAAAGGTTAATATCACAGTGCCCTGATCCAGGGTCCCTCGACAGATAATGTACATTCAGTCTCAGGTGTAGTGGGAGAAGTGGTTCCACACATTTACATGATGCAACAAAACCATGAAACCACACAAATGATGAACACTAGAAATGCCAAGCCACGCTCAGTTTACTGTGAATTTGAATTTGAAATAAATATCTCTCAAATATATCAAATATATGCCAAAAATTCCCCACGAACATCTTGACTCAGTCTGGGTAAGACAGAAAAGGGGATTTTGCCCAAAACATTTGAGCATTCCTTTAAAGTAATATGTCCCCTACTCAGTTAAGAGCTTGTTTCCTTTTTCTTCGGCTCTCAAAATTCATCAGCCTCTCCAGTGTTAAGGCTATAATCTGCATAAATTGTGCATCTAGTTTGGGTCAGTGCACAATTTAAAAGTCACTTTTTAACATCACAAAACACTGCCAGCAAGCGTTTGATGGACTTTGAACATGGAAGCGGTGGTCGAGTTCAGTGTGAACCACACGAGCATAAAATATTTACAATTTTATGCCAAAAATTCATATTAAAACATGTTGGATTTTGATTGTAAAACAAAAATATGGCAAATTCCAACTACAGCTGCAGCTTTCATTTTTGCGCCGTTTCAAACATATTTAACGATATTCAGTATTTGCTGGGATGATTAAATATAGTGAAAATGATGTTTCTATTTATTTTCAGTTTGCTTATTGATTTTTTCTTTTGTATTTTCTGCGTATTGTCTTTTTTCCTCTTTAGAGTTCAACATTAAGTTAGAAGTTAGAAGCTCTTATTTTAGCGTGTTTTGTGTTCTGATTCCTGTATACATGGGAATCAGAGGGCGGTGGAGTGTGTGTGGAGTGTGTGTGATGTATTGTTGTTTGCATGTTCACCACAGGAATAACTGTTGCCTCGAGTGCAGCTAATAGGGAGCCAAAAATACAAACAAAGCTCCTTTTTCAAAGTGTCCCCTAACGTTTCAGCCCACACCCGACGGCAGCATCTCTTTCCGTTGTCTGCAGGATGGTTACCATGGTGATCCAGTTCTCCGTCCTCATCGTGCTCCACTCCTGCCTGGTCCTAGTTACCACAGCGGAGGACTACAAGTGTCTGCCTCTAGTCCTGCGCAAAGCCTGCTGCTGGATCAACGAGACCTACGCCGCGCGCAACGTCATCGTCTTCGTCTCGATCCTCATCAACTTCCTGGCGGCCATGATCAATATCGTGAGTTCAGTTCAGTGAACGTGGTTCATGTGAGCAGGGTGTGCAGTGCAGACGCTGCTGTGGCGTTTTGAGCGACCAGAAGCATGTAGGCCTAATTTAGCTTGAGAAAGTTCTTATAAAAATGTCCAAGGTGGATTTCACTCCCGCAGTCTTTGGTCTGGACTTTCTGAACTTTCTGCATCGTTGGGTTAGCATATCTGAAACTCCAAGTGGACTCTGGTGCTCCAGTCTTTTCAAAAGCGTTAAATTCTTGGGGGTGTCACCCTGCTTCTAATTGAACCAGACCAGCTGTGGTGTGAAAGCATTTCAATAAAGTTCAAACCAAAACATAGAAATTAGGACTCTGACACAGTGGGTTTTGAGGTTTAGTGTGGGATGTTTTTCTCTTTAGTGTTACAGCAGCCAGTAGTTTGTTACAGCACATGTGAGTAGAGGCGTAAATTTCAGAGAATTTCTTGCAGCTCTGTAGAGCCCAGCGAATCAGCGCCCACACCAGGCCAGCAGGACCCCCTCAAAACTGTCAAAACTGATGAACCCTTGGGGAATGATGTGTTTTTACATTGATATTCAGCATCCACAAAATGAAACTGACTGGCCCACCACAGCACCAAAACAACAACAACAGCAACAAAAAAATTCTACTCAGGGTGACCAATCACAAGTCCACAGTGAGCACGGTCTGGTCACTGTGAACTTGTTTGTTTCAGGTAGCAACAATCAATCAAGAAAATGGACTTCTCTTTTCTATAAACTGTGGGCCTTTAAATCCCTTTGTGACTGTAAACGGTGATTAAGGGCTGCAAATAAAGTTGAACTGGCACAATAAAAAAAGTGACTTCAGATAATCATTTACGAGCACAGAGAGGACAAGACAGATAAACTGAGCTGAAGAGCCATTAAACCCACAGAAATACAGCTGAAAAAATCACTATAATCCTCCCATAGCATCAGCTGTCACACAATGTAACTTACATGCAATTAGTTGCAGGTTGCAAATGAAACTTTTATTGTTGCCATGTCAACAAACCCAAATGGAACATAACACATGATGATGCAAACAAAATTTATAATTTCGGTTCGCCTGGAAGTCCAAGCTGCACAGAGCTGAAGTTGCGTTTCAGCTGCACCATGTAAAGCCAGACTTACTGTGGGGAATCCACGTCTGTGGGTCTGTAATGAAATTCCATTCAGGAAACGGCCTTTTCAGTACGATTAATGATTTGATCTTTGTGGTGTGTTCAGTGTAATCCAACTGGTGAACAGGGCGGATGTAAGTCTTCGCACTGTGCTCATGTTAACCGTCTCTCGCCAATAAATTAAAAGTGCCAGGTCACTCTTTACGGATTCCATCACTACCATAAATTGTACAACATGAAGTGTCACACTGGTTTTCACAGCTGTGGAGAGTCACCAGTCTACTGGTCAAATGACAGATGTGTTAGACATCGATTTACATCCGTTTTTATGACAACTTTATATTTTACATACATTGATAATCGTGGAGCTGCACCATAGAAAATGCATGGTACAGTTTCTAGATATTGATTTACATTGAAAACGATCACAATGAACAAAGAACTAATGAAACAAACACAGCTGGACCTGAACATTAATAGCTGATGAACACTGGGAAACTTCACAGGGTTCCCACGACTCCTGAACATTGTTCAAAGTTTGCAGATTTAACAAAAATAAAAAACCAGGCCTCTGAGGATTTTGAGAGCGAACAGACGGCTTTGAACGCACTCGATTTTTTTAATTAGAATATAATCCAAATTCATCGTTATGCTTCACCTTTCGCCGACCGAGGATCAGTACTTAAGCACGCAGGTCTGCAGGTTTAAAATGAAGGATTTCACCTGGATTCTTCCTTGACTTGAAGAGATCAGGAGTCAAAAAAAAAATAGGTGTCTGATGTCTAACCTGCCAATTCTGAGACTTTGAGCTTCAACATGCAAAGCCTTGAAAGTTATTGAGAAGTTATTGAGTTTGATGTGAGCGTGGGAACTGTGCTTTAAGCATCTTTCCACTTACATTTGAATTTAAAATAACAAGGATTATGTGATCAGTTCAGCTCAGTCGCGGCTGCGTTAAACAACCGCTTCTTTTATAATTTGGCATTCATTAATTCAAAAGTCATTTTTCAGTCCGCGCACCTTATCCTCTGAAAGCCTGACCTCATCGACCCCAATTTAGCTGATACGGCAGTGCTGCGCTTATGGGAAGGATCTGAAAAACACTGGCTCGCTAGTCATTACTTGAACTAAACACATGAAACGAGCTCATAATTAGCTTGTGATGTTGCAAGGTCGCTGATTGCATCAAGCAGAGCGCATTATACAACCAGCGAGAAAAGGATCTGTTAGGCAGAGGAAAAAAAAAAGGACACGTCATCACAAAGAAACTAATAGATCCTTACATCTCATATGGAATCGTTTTTTTTTCTACCTGAATTTAAATTACAGAAGAAAAGAACTGCAAGTGTCTTTTTTTGTTTGTTTGTTTTCTCTTTTTCCTGTATGAGGGTCCTGTAAGGCACTTTGTCCCTTTAAGGTATTTTGCCAAGGCTTGTATCCAGAGCAACTGACACTAAAAACTAAAACCTGGGCATAAAATTTAATAAGTAGGTCATTGACTTAACAAGTAACCAATACTGTCCTGACAATAGATGTAAAAAAAAATAGCAAGAAAAGTAAAATTTGAAGTTACACGGTGGAACTTTTTTCAAAAGAGGATAAAAAAAGCACATGCAGGAAAAAAATCGGTCATGTGAAATATTGCTTGTACAAACTTTCACTTTAACAGTCACAATTAATTGGAACCAGAATTAAAGAGAAATCCTCTATTTTTGCTGCCAGAGATCACCTGCCAATCAAACAGTGTGGGCGGGACTTGGATTTTTGGCTGATGGCGGTTTCTCTTTTCTTTGTTCAGCCATGGTGGCTATCACTGCTAACTACCCAGTTCTTCTTCTGTTTTGTTCCAAACACAGCGGGAATGTAAAACGCATCACTTCCTGTGTAGCAGGAGAGAGTTGTTTCGAAAAAACTTCATGGATACGTTGGATCGAAAATGTTGACGATTATTATATTTATATAATAGCTAGCAGTGAGGTTGGTGGGTATCGACATTTTAATACGGCTTGGGTTGAAAAATACCAAACCTATCCTGTAACATTTCCTTTTTAACACGACTCTTACAGCATCTCACCCTTTTTGCCCAGAATCAGATTTGGATTTCTGACCTGAGCATCTTGAAAGATTAAAGGCTTGATGAAAAATGTATGAGGCTGGATTTGGTGATATTCTTACACTGATCCTGCATCGCTTTAATACTCAACAGCAGCAATAATCCCCCCTGTTGGTCTCTCGCAGCTGTGGTGCGATTTCGACAAGTCCAGCACCTTCCGAAACCAGACGTACAACGAGTCGGCCTCCATCCCAGACATCTGCTTCTACCCAGAGGTAGGCACTGAGCGAGGTGTCTGAGTTTTGCAGTCAATTCCATCTGTTGTGTTTTTCTGTTTTTTTTTTTTCACTTCTATGACAGTGGCAAAATTATGAATTAAACATTGTGGACATCTGCTGGTACCCAGAGGGAAGTCTCGCCTCAGACAACAGGGACTGATGGAGCCGTCACAAGTTTAAAATATCTGTTTGGTTATTTTGGCTCGCACAGCGGCGGCGGACTGATGCCTTCAGTTTGGAAGTCATGCTTTTATAGCTGGAAGCGAATGTTGAGTCACATATAAGCCTGCGTTCATACATCGCAGCTGGATTTCCTCCTGGGGATCAGTAAAGACCGCATGCATGTTTACATATCTATCAATAAAACAACAGCCTCTAATATCACAAAAAATTGCTTTTCCAAATACAGACCCAGCCACTTTATTTTAACTATTTAAATCGACCAAAAAACCCTGGAATATTCTTCATTGATTGATGTCTTTCCAAATAGTTGTTTCATACTCCTGATCAATTCAGTTGTGAGGTGGATTTTACATCTGGCATCACATATTTAAATTACTTACTTATCCTGTGAAAATGTGGAGTTTCAGAACAGAAATATGTAAACTTTCATGACTTTTCCTGGACCCGCTCCCTGTGCAAACCACTACTGGTGGATTTTCAAAACCCCATGTAGAAATTAAAAAGTCTCTCTGAACTTTTTAAAAAATCTGCTATGCCAGTGTTTATATGAGCCCGAACAACAATTACAGCATTAACGCTGTAAAAATATTTAAATATACTGTATTTCCTCAAATAAAAGCCAGGTGTCCAATAATGGCTGTGGATAAAACAAGAAGGAAAAAGCTGGAGAGGACAGAAAGAAATTGACCGGGAGAGGGGGAAGAATCACCCAGCTCTTTCCCCCTCTCCCAAGTTGGTCCAAAAAGTGGAAGCTGATGAGAAAACAAGGAGACTTTGAACTAAAAGATGAGCAAATATACTCATCAAACAGAGGGAACTGTCCACTTTTAGAGGAAATACAGAAACTAAATTTTACTCCTTTCACAGTTGATGGCCTCTTGGCCTTCTGAGACTCCCAGAATGCAATGGGTTTATTAGTGTTAGGAACCTAAGATGATTGGTTTAATGACATGTAAACACCCAGATGTGATTAGATTTGATTCTGAATCTGAATTTATTGTCCCAACCCTCGTTCCTACTTCATATTCTTATAAATTTGTTACTTAGAGCGACTTCCTCCCAAAGCCTGAAACCAGGGAACTCCACCGAGAGAAACACACAGGAACCCTTAAACTGAGTGAAACTGACTGAGCGGTGTTTTCCCTTTCAGAAGTAAACTGGATATGGATCGTTACACCGACACACACGCTCTCACGCTCTGCAGCAAAACACGTTGAAGCCGGTTAAATTTGGTCTGATGTGACGTTTCATCTCAATCTTTAGATCCTTTCCGTCACAACAAGCTGAAACACACAGTGTGCAGCAGCAGCAGGCCGCCGCTCCGACAGACTGCAAACTCCACATCAAATGAGTGTGTGTTTTTCTTCTCCCTGTTTGCAGAAGTCATGACTGCACAAATCATCCCAGAGCAACAGGAGCTCGTTCACTGCAGCTCGATGAAGAAAACAGAAACAGAGCTGCACATCCACTTCAAATTACCCCATTTATTATTTTATTATTATACCAAAGTCTGGGTGAACACTCATCTCTGATTGGATGATGTGTGTTCATGCAAGCATCGCTCGCAGTTTAATCACTGTTCTGTTCTGTTTCTCACTTTTTATTCACTTATTATCTTTTGCTCTGCTGATTCTGCCATTAATTAATTAATAAATGGAAAGAATGAACTATTACTGATTTTTGAAATATATATTTAAACATTCATTTTGGTTATTTTTTACTTAAATTTTGTATTTTTACTTTTAGTCTTTTTACTGTTTTTTTTTTTGTTTTTTTTTACATATTTTGCTCACTTTTCTTTTTTTTATTTATTCAAAATTTCTGGAATTTTATTTTATGTATAATAATAACAACAATAATAATAATAATTATGATTATGATTATTATATTTTGTTTATTTTCCTTTTTTAGGCCAAGTAGCGCTTTTAAAATATTTTTCAAAAGGGAATTTTGTCAAGATGTTTCGGTCTCAGAGGGTTAAGCAGAAGTAGACGAGGCAGGTTGAGGAAAAACAAGTTCCCCAGAAAAGTCAATGACAGTACTTTGTCACAAAATAGTGCCTGAAATGTATCAAACATCACCGATTGATCAGATCTGCAGGGGATTTCTCCTTCACAGCCTCTCTGTTGCAAGTTGAAAAGAAAAGAGTAAAAAGGGTTTCTGGAACATGAACCTGAAAATGATTGAAGTTGAGAAAGATGTTCCCTTCATGGTGAGTTTAAACTGATGATGAAGGATCTGCTGACAGACTCTTTCTTTCGGTCAAAATTCAAACAGAACCTGCTCGTTGAATTTTTGGGATCTTAAAAAGAAAATGTTCCTTTGTTTTCTTTTATGTGATTTTGATTTTATTCTCACGTGACTTTGACCTGCAGCCCGACTCTGTGTGCTTCTGTCATGGCAGAGATTTTTCTTCAAATCACACAAACTGTCTGGACACTGTGTGTGTGTGAGAGGGAAAATGTCTATTTTTGTTTTTTGTATGAAGGTTTAGATTCAGATGTACCACCAAAATAAAAGCTCATACGTCTTTCTCTCTCTATAGTATTTCGTCTTCACCGGCGTCCTGGCCATGGTGACGTGCGCCGTGTTTCTGCGGCTGAACTCGGTGCTGAAGCTCGCCGTGCTGCTGGTGATGATCGCCGTCTACTCGCTGCTGACCGAGGCCTTCTACACCTCGCTGTTCGTCCGCTACGACACCGTGCACCACAACACAGAGTGAGTGGGACTCCGCAACACACACACACACACACACACACACTCAATGACCCACACAGTTACAGATATAAATGTCTATGGTCAGGTTCTATTTGGTGTTTCTATACTTCAGAGAAGGGTAAGCGTCACCATGTAACGATGTCATCAAGAGACAGTCAGATTTTCTCCCCTGTGTCTGAAGTGCTCGCAGCAGTAACATTTACAGGCCAGTTGACGCTCCTGCTGCCGCTCTGTTGGAGGATCGCTTTTCCTTTTCACATTTCTCTAAACTTCAGATTGGTTGTAAAAGCATTTTGCTAACAAGAATAATTCAAGTTCTCCAGTTTCCTGGGTGGTGACATCACCCGCCGCCAAAGACCAAGCACCCTACGTTTCACCACTAGAGGTCAGGGTTCGCACAGATTAGGGTTTGGGGTTTAGTTTCTCTTTAAAGTGACGGATTTGAGATCTGTCAGCGAGCTCTGACACGATTATTTATTTATTTTTATTTATTTTCCCAGTGAATTAATCAGCCCTGTTTGTTAAATGAATGTTAACGAATGTTCAGTCAAGTAAATTAGCGTTTGTTCAGGATAAGGTTTTGGTCATGGTTAAATAAAATGAAAACGTCCCTCACAGTGGAAAAAACCTTTAACAAATAAAACTCATGTACATTTTCCTTTTTTTTTTTACATGAACTATATCTTTAAAAATATGCACGCATGAATCTATACAAAAGAGCATATGTGTGTTTGCATGTATGGATGTACACATAGAAATGTATGCACGCATGCACACACACACACACACCAACTGGCAGCCAGGCATACACACACAATTATTAATTCATGTGTGCACAGACATGCAGGCTGTCTCCATAAACACATCAGTGACCTTTAGTTTGAGTTCGATGATGTGCGAGGGAATCCTCAACACATGACCACGAAATACATGTTTAATATGAATAAATAAATAAAATGAATAAATAAGTGGTGGAGCAGAGGTCACTGCAGGGATCAGCAGTAATTCAGATTAATATCTTTAAGGCCCGTGGGAAATAAGAGGAAAGGTCGTGTGCAAAATGGGATGCAGGATCGATAACGGCTCACTGTGACCTCCAACACAACAAGTGTCTCTCCTGAGCCTCAGAATATGATTTTTACTTAAACAGGTGAGACTGATCGAAATTCGAGTTACGTGCAGTGATAGAAGTCATTTTACTCCACAGCACACCTCATTTCATCATATAAAAAGGACGGCGGACCATCAAACTAACGAAAGTGTTTCTGTTCCATCAGAAACTTCTTGGGAACCAAAGAGACGTCTCTGCTGCTGATGGCCATGTTCCTGCTCGCTGTGTTTTACCACGGACAGCAGGTGAGACAAACGCCGCTCCCTGTATTTTTTATCATCAGAGCCACTTTACTCTCAAAATGCAACCAAGAAAATGTACATGAAATTGTCTCGGCGGTGCAGAGATGCATGACAACGTGTGGAGTTCTGTTGTTCACACTGACACACATGATGCAGGACAAGACCTCACATCCGGTGCAAGACATAAACAGCAGTCCAGACGTTTCTGTCCAGAGAGGCGTGATCCACCGGTCTGCTGTGTGCGTTTGTGTGTCATGCAGCTGGAAGCGTCGTGTCCAGCGGAGCGGTCCATGAGCGCTGCTAATAACAGAGAGAGCAGGGGGACAGTGGAGTGTCACATCACTCTCTCTGCCTCAGCTGGCTATCCTGAAGTAAAGTGCAGGTCTCAGAGCCTCAGTGATGTGGTGGCTGATGGGTGAAGACAAGTTGTGAGAGAATGAGGTTCATACATTAGGTTGGGGGTGGAGCTCTCTATGCAGCGGCACAAGTCAAATGAAAGGCAGTGAGGTCACCAAAGCTGAAGGGGTGCATGCTCTTGGTAGCATGAAGGGCTCATCAAAATTCATGGAAATCTGCCCAGATATGAAATTTGACATTCTGCTCAAAAGACAGCACTACAGTAAAGGTCACAGGTTCACAATCAAAAGGAATCATCCTTTGGGGAGAGAGGATGTACTCAACAAATACCGTGACAATCCACTGATTAAATTCAGTGATATCTTGTGTACAAGGTGATATTTTGGCCTGAGGGTGGCAACCTTTCCTCAAACCTGAGGAAAGGTTGTACGGCTGACAAAACTTGACAGGGTTCGTCTTCTGGGGAGCATGAATGTGCTCACCAATTTTCATCCTTTTACCTCCTTTGCCTTTCTGAGCAAAAAGGGTTTTAAAGTTGTTGAAAATATAAATGAACGAGAGAATTAGCGACGGCCCTACTTACATTTAGACACACTGATGTTCAGTGGATTTTAGTTAAAGTTGCACAGCAGGAAGTCGTTTTAGTCCCTCCAGGCGACACCGTTCATTTTTTCTGTCTGACACTGATGTCATGCACATCGTGGCTAAAAGGGAATCAAAATTCAACTTGGGCAGCTCTTTAAAATTCCTTACATGCAAAATATTAGAGGTATAGTTCAGAGGAGACGCACGCCTGCTGCTACCAAACAAAACAAAACAAAAAAAAGTTGCATCAGTATTTAAAGATGCATGTTGTGTCATCACAGCCAGAGGAGGTTATGGCTTTTTGCCTGGCTGTTACTGATGAGTCTTTTGAGTTTAGCTTCTCCCTTTTCTCATTACAGGCTGTTTTATTATACAACGGTTTGTTTCAGTCAAGCAGAAATCTCCAAATCAGAGTTAGCTGCACTCTACCAGAACTAGCCGAGGAGCTTGTTAGCAGTCTTTCTGTTGTTTCTAATTCATGTGTATGCAAACCAACATGAAGAAAACTTTCTCTTCAGACAGTATGTGCACTGGTAACCTTTTCATAAAAGCCGTAAGACCTTTGAGGATGTTCTTTATTGGGATTATGGGAACTTGAGAGCCGCCGCCGGCACTCAGCTGCACTTAGCGCCCAGCAGCAGCATCACACCTGTAATCACAGGGCCAGCAGCCTCTCAGGGGTTACTGCTGTGTAATATATTACCTGCGGGTGTTGATGAATCTGGTTCACATTCAAAGCAGAGCTGGTGCGGTTTACAGCCTGCCGTATGACCCAAACTGTTTTTTTCAGATGTAAACAGCCCAGAGAAATCAGGTACGGGGCTGCGGTGCTTTCATGCTCTTCTCTATGGCAACCTTTGATCACGCAGTTCAGCAGCGGTCAAAGACCGAGGGGAGACGGCCATAATTGAAGGTCCTTTGTAGCCTCGTGAAGGTAGAAAGCAGCTGCATTTGAAGTCATTCAATGGCATATTGATTTTCCCCAGGTCAGTTTTACTGCTTGTGTTTGGCAGAGCAGAGACAATGAAAGCCCACAGCATGAGGTGAGTGCACCCACCGCTTTGAAATGCTGTTTGTGTGAGACGCAGGGTGTCAGGCGGACAGAAAGGAGCAAGCAGCTATTTGCTCTTATTAACAAGGTTGGAAAAGGTGGCACCCGAAATGTAATCCACCTCGGATTTCTGCCAATTAGCTGCTCACATTTACATTTCAGGCCGTTAGCTGCCTGGCAGATGTTGATGCGACAGACTGAGCCAACAGGGCACAAACAGAACTGAGAGCAGAGACGAGGTGATGTCTGCAGTCCAGAGCTGCTGCCTGCATCGATATGTGAACTGACACATACATGTTTTTCTGCTGTTGACTCAACAGTTTTAAAAACATTACACTGCGTTGATGTTGAACTTTTCCGCCTCGTGCACGCTGCACCGTGGTTCACAGTGATCCACTTTAACTTGACATTTACATGCATCTTGCAGGGTTCTCACTCTGTTGTTATTTTCCATGACTTCCCATGGCTAAAACATTGAATTCCAAAGACCTATATAAATGCACCTTAATTATTATTATGATCTATTGGGCATTTCTGAGTTGGAAGTTTTTCTGAGCACAATCGAATGCAGCACTACAACCAGACAGAGTGTTTAATTGTTATTCTGCAAGTGGCATACACTTTTTTAACCTTTTATTCTTATTTATTCCTTTTTTTAACATAATCAGAATGTAATTTTGTTTGAATCTTCACTGTACAGCATCTTGAATCTACCACTGTGTATGACACGTGCTTTATAAATAAAACTGCCTCACCTTATATCTCACCAGAGCACTCAGAGTTAACATTTGGGAGAGACATTTGGTATTTAAGCGCTATATTTTTAGTGATTATAATAGAACGAGCCTTGACTACCAAAGCACATTTTGTACACATGATATTTGTGACTGACAGATACAATCACAAATGTTGACTAGAAGTCAAAATGGGACCGTCGAGCTTCAGATTTGACACAGCAGCCGGCAAAACTTTACTGTACTTTCTCATTCCAACAGGGTTTGTTTTTTAAAAATAGCAGCACATAAGCATAAAAATCACATTGAAAGATCATGAATAAGAGCATCATGATCAGGGAGGCTCTCATTAAGCACTTAAACTGTATTAATGCGCACTTAGCTGTACTTTTACATAAGTTAATATGCAGGTTAATGGAGGAAGTGGAGCCAGAGCAGTTTGTTGATGTGCGCTGGGTTCATGCATCTCGCCACGTTTTACATAATGAAGCAGCAGCGGTGACACAGCGAGGTCGGACCGGGCTGCTCGTCACACACACTGCTGTGTCACTGCAGGCGCCACGTTACAGCATCAGTATTAGTTTTGTTTTTTTTGTTGTGTGAATTCACTCTGGGAATAAAAGGTACAAACATCTCTGTGTTCTGAGCAACACTTGAACACATCGTTATTTTTCCAAACCTTCTCTCCTGACTGGATGTGGAGGTTTTGTTTGCTGGTCAGTATTCTGATTATTCTGCACTGCAGCTCATTATTGTTCAGACTTCTATTGATTTATTTACAGTGTGTGGCATCCATTTTTAATATTGTGTTTCTCTGACTTCTTGCTTTTTTATTGTAGTTTATTTTTAATTATTCTGCCACTTGCTTTGTCTACATTGTGAACTGTTATGTGAAATCCATTTTAATTTTGTGTTCCCCTTTATCTCTTGTTTTAAAATTATTTTATCCCTGTGCAGCACTTTGTAACATGTTAGAAAAGTGCTATTTGTTTTTGTTATTATTATTATTATGATTATTGTTTTGGGTCTGACGTCTTCTGTGGTTGCAGTCTGATTGCTGTGATTTTTTTCTTCTGACTTAGAAAATCAGAAAACGAGGTTGAAGTTTTGCATTGGCTCATATGATTAATGGACTAATTGATTCCAAGATTAATCAAACCATTTTCCCCCCGTCGCTGCAGAGAGCTTTTTAAATCCACACAGACTTATCTCCATGGCCCCCAAATTAATTTTCAATATCAGGGCCTTTTTTTTTGTAACTACTACAAACTAAATGGTACTGACTTTTGTTTGGCACTAATGTATTCAAATGACTTTGTATTAATTGCGCATTCAGAAAAGTAATTTGTGTCGCCAATTAGAATTCTTTTGCTCCACTTCAAATTGATCATATTCTCTTGTGTTGCATAATTGATCCGACCTTTAACGGGTTTTTAATTTAACCGCTCGTTCCTGCTCCGGCTGCTTTTCCATCTTCTGCAGGTTATAATTAACTTTTTCCCTGTTCTTTGTTTAATGCTCATTTGAAGTGATTACTGGGCTCCTGAACACGTTTGGAAAGTCTGAATATGTGTGCAGAAAGGCTTCGGTTCCGTTTGTTGACGCGTTTATGAAGCCGTGGAAAAATGTGGCTGTACTTTCCTGATATTCATACAGCTGGCAGTGTTTGTGGTTTGAAGCCTCTGTCATCACACAGAATCAGATGTTTGTCACTGTGAGGGACAATCAGGTAAACATCACTTCTGCAGCTAAAGTCCTTTAAGCCTTCGTGATGGAAAAATTCCAGAAAAAAAAACAAATAATGCCAAATGCAAATGCAGTAAAATATAAACATATCTTTATCAGTATACAGGATATGTGCCATTATCCATGCTGAGCCTTCCCACAGAGGCCCAATTCATGGTTTCACCAAATGTTAAACTACCAAATGAGAACCATAGAAAACATCAGATTACGCCGTCATAAATCTACGGAACATAAGAACCTTCAGGCTTTCATTTAGTTCGACCCACGACTCCTCAATTATTCCAGCATCCTGAAAACATCCCGCTCTTTGCCCCGTCTCTGCACACACAGGTCCACCACACTGATGCAGCTTCGCTACCAACGACAATAATTTACTAAACTTTGAGCACATACACACCAAAATCAGTTTCACCTCTGACGCCAAACAAAGAGCAGCTACTTAACCTCAAAGTACCCACGTTGTATCTGCTTGGACTAAACTAAACCTGTCTCTGCTGTTTGATGCTAAGACCAGCTAAGATCAGCAGTTATCTAAAACAATAAGACCGAAGTCATATACAAACAAATAAGCCAATGAGTGGGGAAGCTGCAAGGCTAATGCTACTGTATGTACCCGATCCATGCTGCACATGCACGAGCGGTCCGCCATCTTGGACAGCTAGCTATGGTAGCTTAAGTTGGACAAACTTGTTAAACAAAGCCAAAACCAAGAAAGTGATGTTTTTGGTAGCCTGCTAGATCCAAAATTCCCCCATGATGTCCCACTGTGGAATAATACAAGTAAAAAAAAAACAAAAACAAAAAAACAGTAATCTCTCTTCCTGAGTTTTCCTCCTGAATTCCCAGCGACACTCGCTTCCCGGTCTTTACAGGCTCTCTGCTAACCTGTTTCTTTCTCTTTTTTTTTTTGGTCTCAGCTGGAGTACACGGCCCGGCTGGACTTCCTGTGGCGCGTTCAGGCCAAGGAGGAGATCAACGAGATGAAGGAGCTTCGAGAACACAACGAGAACATGCTGCGGAACATCCTGCCCAGCCACGTGGCCCGACACTTCCTGGAGAAGGAGCGAGACAACGAGGTCGGGACAAAATCTGCTCTCACACCTTTGATTTTCCTCACTGACAGTTACAGATACAGAGAGCCTGAGATTTACCTTAAACTAGAAAAAAAAATACACACCATGAATAATATTTACTGTAAAATAAAAACATAACATTGAGCCCAGCTTTAGTATGAAGCATGCAAAAAGGCAATAAAAGCAAACTTTGAGTCTTAATTTAAAACTCAGTCAAAGCTCAGTCAAATCGAGTTTCTACTTCCTGCTCTTTTTCATTTATTATTATTTTTAATGATGCTAACTTTCAGCCGACATTAAGCTTCTTCACCATCCAGACAAAACAAAAAGTTTAGACACAGCATGCAGCCAATCAGGAGCCTGTTTGATACAGAGCTGTTGTTCTGCTTTGATTTGATTGGCTCGTGGTGAGAGACAGTGTACGGTGGCCTGCAGGGACAAACTTTGAGAACATGCAAAAGCCGGGAATAACTAAGAAGTTCAGATGTGATCGTCTGCAGCAGCCAGCGTGTCTGTTATTGATCGGTCCAAACTATTCTTCCAGCTTGACGACTCGAACTTTCAGACCCTGAAGAAACCAGAGCAGCCGATAAACTGATCAATCGCTGATTCAACTAGACTTATTGATTGTTTTTCTTCTTTTTTTTGTTCTGTTGATCCTGCTGTAGATTATTCATCTTCTGTTTGTTTTGACGTCAAACTCCACTGGTTTTTTATACTCCATCACGTGAAGCAGACCGAGGCTGCCACAGAATGTTTGGAGCCTGAGAGAAACAGCATCGTGCTAAAAGAGCTCTTTCAAAATAAGAGTCCGGGTGTGCAGACTTTTACATTTTTTTTAATTGTAAACTTTCAAGCTCTTGCACATCAAATTGTTAAAGAGTCACGATAGAATCTTTTTTTTTCCCAATAATGACCCCTTCATGAAAAAACCTGTAGATTACTGTTTATCTGTTTTGTTGACACGGTTTCAAACATGGCAGTTTTATCCATTAGCAACCACTTTCTAATCATTTTGTGTCAGGCTGGTATTTCCATGGCAGTTTAGGAAGTACTAGTCATCAGGTGGTGATAGAAAAGGATGAACTGTGATCTCATTCTGAGGCAAAATAACCACCAAAATGAACAAAAATCAATATTTTCAGAAGGGTTTTTGCCCTCAATAAATCCCTCAGATCAACACATCAGAAATGAAGTGCAGTATTTATAACTTTTGTGTTTTCACTGCCTCCGAGTCTTTCATCATGTTGCTCTTCCTCTCTCAGAACGTGTTTCACCTCATTTTTCACCGCGGTTTCGCTCCGCAATTAGCCTCCTGTGTTCGTTACACTCCGTTCCATAAACCTCCGCGTTCAGCCTCGAAGAAAGTGCTCCGTAATTGCTTTTCAAACAACTTTATAGAGAAGACAGAAAGAGAGAGAGAAGAGCGGTTCAGCCGAGTGGAAAGCTTTGTAAAACCGGAGTGCTTTGTTTATTCGGTCGCATGCGTTTGATTTGGTTTTAATAATATGTTGTCAGTCAGGAGGAGAGAACACATTGATTTGTTTTTCATTTGCTGGCAGTGACTCAGCTTGTGATGCGCTGCCCGAAGATTTGTGTTGGGTTTTTTTTTTCCCCCACCTTATCTTTATCGTCCCTTTTTCCTTTGCGCTTTTAATTTTGTTTGTGTGCAGCTGCTCTTAAAAGCTGGAACGTTTGTGTGTCTGGTTGGCACACGTTTTAACCAGACAAACAGACGTGTGGAAAATGACATTTCAGTTTTAAAGTTGTGCAAGGTGGGTTCACATGCTGGCAGCTCCAAACTGCAGCGAGTGGTGACGGTTTGAAATTTAAACCCTTTAACACCCCAAAATCCTGAAATCTTGATGTCAGTAAACTGCACACAGCTCGCTCATGTTTGCTCTGTGATGCTTCATACCAAAACAAAGAGACGAGAGGAAAAAGATCTCATGATGAACTTTACAGTTCACTCCAGTTTTGATTCGTCTCTTCCTGTTTGCAGATTTCCCACAAGCCACCGAACTGACAGACATTTAATTTGCACGAATAGTATGAATCGAAACTTTAATTAGTGAAGATGGGACACTCTGCTGTTTGTAGTCCTGCACAGATCAGCTCTAAGTTCACCTGAATCCACCTGCATCAGCAACTCACTTTTAACAAAACCTGCATCTGCATCTAAGACCCGACCAAATCATATTCTTCTGTTTGGTATTATTTTATATTGTTTGCATGTTTTCAGCTTGCAACCCAACCACAATTATTCATTCTTTGTTTTGCTGACACAGTTTGCAGTTCAGCTGCAGGTCAAAGGTCAAAGGTCAGTCCACACATCACTGACTGCACTGACTTGGTAATTCTGGCTGATAAAATGAATGAATGAATGTATGAATTAATAATATTTCAGTTTCTTCCATCCAAGATGCCCGGCTCTTTGTTGGCTTACAAGACACAAGTGTGAGTGTGAAGCCACATGGAACAACAAATACTGTCCAGAGTACACAAACAAAATAATACAAACAGTTCCAGAGCTCCTCCACATGTACACAGACACATGAGTACAGAAATACCAGCAGTCATAAGACCCAAATACCAAACCTAATCACATCAGTACATGTTGATGTGCAGCCTGCATGGGAAGATTTTGATTTCAAAACCCAGACCAGTTCCTGATGCGCCTCCATCCAGCCAGTATCAGCTTTAAAAAACAACAACAACAACAATATCAATATTGATCCAATATTATTTCCACCGCCGTTTATTTTGTGACTTTTTCTTCTCGCAGTTTGTCACTTTATACAACTGTCAAAACTAACACGGGCCTTCGTTTAAAATCAAGGTGTGTCTGAACAGCATTTGTATTCTGATTCTCACAAATATGCCTGTTGATATCAGAGTCTGGATCTGTCTTTATGGGTGTGGAGACATCAGATATGAACACCCGCCTCAAACAAACCTCATCAGTGTGTTTCTGTTTTACAAGTTTCATATCAAAGCAGAGCAGAGTGATGTGGGTCAATTATCCAACCGTGACAAAAAATGAAAGGTTTCAATAATTGCCTCCTAAAAGTTCATCGATAAAGATGATTGTGCCTTCAACATGTTAATACTTTATAAGCAAAGGCTGGATAATAACTTCAGAGTCGCTCATTCGTTCCATAACGAGCTGAAAGCAATTAAAGAGGAAAGCGTCGGGTTTTTCTGAGTTGAAATCAAATTTTGGAACGAATCTCTTCAAATATTAATCAGCAGTGATTCACATGAACAAGACCTGATGAAAACTCCATGAACTTCAGATCATCACTGCACTGAAAACACCTGAGGCGTCACCTGACACTCAGACAGCGGACGACTCGCCTGTTTGTTGTTTCTTTATCCTGTCACATCCAAACATGATGCTGAAGCTCACAGGCAGAAATTATGGGAGGATAATCAAAACCAGCCAGTACAAGACACCCGAATATCAGAATTATGAATGAAAAATATGAACTGTTATAAAACATGATAAAGTGTTTGGTTTTCTCGATTCGATGTATTTAGAAAGCAATTATCACAGAATCACTGCAGTAATTATCACAGAAGTTCAATTGTGTCATAACTGACAAATGGCTGCAGATACGTTCAGGAAGTGATAAATATCCATTGAATAACAAACTGATACGTTACAAATTTGGTGCTTTTCTACACAGTGAATGATTTTATGAGATTCAGCTGCACGAGCCGGGATATGAAGAGCAGGTTGTTTTGGTTTCTTCCCTTTAAAATGAATGCAAAACTATTGCAAAGCTATTTAACAAAATCTCCCCCCACCCCAGTGTTCAACCCAAAGTTACGTCCTCACTGACCGTGACACTGAATATCCATCGTGAGAATAATTTGAACCTGTTCAGTCAGTCAGAAGCACGTTACATCAGCAAAATCTGCAGGACGTCTTGAACTCGCTGAGCTACAGAATCCCATCATGCATCAGAATAGTGCCGCGTTCTACAATGGAGGCAGAAACGTGAGTTTGCAGGTTACAAGACTGAGTTGGACTGCAGAGATTTGAAGCAGAGCTGATATCTAGAGTTGATGGGAACTCGATACTCTGATGTCCCAGCTCACCGGCTGCACCTCAAACTCCTCACGCAGCCGCGGCTCGATGATGACAAACGGTGTGAGTCGGCCGGCGGGACAGTTATCGCACGCCGGAGTCAAACCGCCTCTTTGTCCTCATCTGCCCTCGTCCAGCTCCTCCGCTCGCTATCGACTCCTCCGAAACAAAAAAGGCGGCGGCCTCTGAATTATGAACGCCGCCAGAGGAGCCGATACCATTCTGCTCCCATGCCTTTTCCTAATTAAAAAGCCTGTGATTAAAAATGCATCCATTAGGATAGGTCGGGTCCTAATCACTCGTTACATTATTAATCAGGCTGTTTATTGTTCCGTGATTTAGATACTGCAGCGGGCTAAAAGCACCGGGTTATTTATAGGCTGCCAAAGCCCTGAAGAGGTGTTGATGATCTGAGGATTAATCAGATGACAAAAAGCTGAGTGAGATTTACGGCTACATTTTAATTTTTAGGCATTTTTTTTTTTAAATGGAGCTGGTGTGCAGAGCGAGCTGTGAACAAACCTGTGAGCTTCTTCTTTAACCTGCTGCATCACAACAACAAGGATTATTCTGGGTTACACTTGACCTACTTGTCCTATAGATCTCCTGTGTATAACAGTATACATATGTAAATATATCAGGATGCTTCTCTGTCCATCTACACTGCAAAACATCTCCATTTTAACAACTCACTCAGTCTCATCAAATCTTGTTTTTCTGCAAAGAAGGTCAATAATCTGTCAGTGGGATGAGATAATCCCACTTGTTTCCAATGCAGTTTCACTTGTTTGAGGAATGTTTCTGTGAACAAGTATAAATGTGTTGAAACAAGGCAGAATAAGGCAGATCAGCCCACTAGGATCAAGAAAATGACACTTGATTCAAGAAAATTCTGGAAACAAGTTGATTAGCATTGGAAACAAGTGGGATTATCTCATCCCACTGGCAGATTATTGACCTTGTTGGAAGAAAAACAAGATTTGAACACTGAACAGGAGACTGAAGGACTTGTTAAAGAGATTTTTGCTGTGTTTCTATTTCTTCTTGTACTAAATAGATGAAACTTTCATTTAAAGGCCACAACAATTAAATTACATTAAATGGCCTCAAAAATCCACTTACAGAAATCAAACCTGTTCCTGTCCTCTGATAACAAGATAATGGTGCAGTGAAGTGCTGCCTGTACAAAGCTAAATTCATTTGACTTTTCCTGGCTGTTTTGCTGCATTTTACCTGCTTTTATTTTATATATTTTCATTTTATTTGCTCTCTGTTCTGTCATTGAAAGCTCATTACGTGTTAATTTTGTCACTGAGGATGTTAGAAAAAGTCAAACATATTTCCTCTGTGGTGAAAATAAAGTGTTAAATTTCATAAAAAATAAATAAATAAATAAATAAATAAAGCAGTCAGAGTCTGGACAGCTGGAGGCCTTCGCTCTGTGAGTTGTGAACTCTCAGAGCTGAACTCTGGCTGAACACGCCGTTTACCAATCTATTATTATTATCATATTTTCCTAATGACTGTGACCTAACATGGTCAAGTCCCCATTACTGCAGCAGGGCACATCAGTATGCCGGAGCACGATGTGTGTGTGTGTGTGTCATGTGGACACACTGCCCCCTGCTGCCCCACACACACACTGCAGCTGCTGCAGATCATGTGTCTGTTTTAGAGCACAGGGCAGGTTCCTTCAGGCTGTGGATTACAAGTCGGCTCATTCACTGTAACACATCAGCATCATCATGCATATATATTTATACACATATACATATATATTTATATGAAGCAGGAAAGGAAGGGGTTAACTATGAAGAGCTCAATCCCACTAGTTCAGATTTAATAAATAACATTTCATTTATATAACTATGTATTTTGTTTACAGAGGAATGCCCTTTAATACACTTTACAACAAGGAATAAAAACAATATAAATCAATGATTCTCTAAAACATGACCAGCATCTTTGTCATGATCAGCCCCGTTTCTCTCTCTTTCCTCACATTTCCCAAAAAGTTGGTTAATAATTTGAATATTAATACATAATGGAGAGTTTTTTTCTTAAAGCTGAATTTCAGATTTTGAAATGTAATTATGTGTATTATGTGATTATGATGATGAATGTAATCTTTATGATTTGAGAGCAGCAGGGTGAAGTTTAGTTTTCATCAATGAATCGATCAAAACTCCTGAAGTTCATCTGGTGACAAACAGCGAACGAGCCAATGAGTAAATTTGTTTTGCGTCTCGGTCAATCAACAGCGTTGTGTTGTGTGTTGTGTGTCCACACAGGAGCTGTACTCGCAGTCGTACGACGCCGTCGGCGTGATGTTCGCCTCCATCCCGGGCTTCGCAGACTTCTACTCCCAGACTGAGATGAACAACCAGGGAGTCGAGTGCCTGAGGCTCCTCAACGAAATCATCGCCGACTTCGACGAGGTGAGAACGGCAGAGTTTCAGTCCTAAATGTCAGCCTGCTTCCCCCTCCGTACTGAAAAATGACAGAAGAGACGGGAGCGCTCTCGTCTGCATGGATCAGGAAGTCATTTCAGGGAGGAGAGTCTGCAGGTTTCTGTAGAGCCTGGATGTGCGGTGCTCTGGGGGTTTTTGAAAAGATGAATTTGTCGCCTGGTCTCATGAATTATTTTCCACTGCGATTAACACGTGGAAACAATAAATAAAGTAACCAGGTTTACATGGAAAACGTGTCTGTGCCTCCACCAGCTGCATTTTGTCTTCAGAACAGTTTTAGACACAAAGTCCATCAGACTGATCTGGATGGTGTCAGTCTCAGTCCAACAAACTCTGTGACAAACATCTTTAACAGGCCAGATGAACGGCAGAGTTTTGTCCTCTGCGTTACATACAGTCTCATTTTTAGATTGTCATCACCTGCTTTGTAGTAAGTACATCACATTGTAAGTAATAAGTGTGTTACATTACAAACGCCCACTTTAAAACCTGCTGTGCCTGGAGAGCCGAGATCACAGGGATTATGTAATCTGTGAGTTTTAATGCCCTCTACTGGTGAGCAGGAGGAATTACAACAACACTGACGGAACTTTTCTCCTCATGCAAAGTCTCAAAACTGTTTGTCTCATTGCGACTGGTGCAAACAAAGTTAAATAACTAATTAGAACAGAGACCCAAGAGAAACTTTTCATAAAGAGCCAATACATCACCATGCTGAATACTGCCTTTTTTTTAATCCTTTGTGGCCGTAAAGTGTCGCAGTGCCAGACTAATTTTATGTTGCACTCCGTTTTCTAAAATATGAGACCCTGGGAATTATCATTATCCCATTATAACAGCAGGTGCAGTCCATTAACTTCATTAACTCACATGCAGATCTACAGTGAGTGAGGAAGCACCCAAACAAACTCCTGAAGTTCTCTGCTGCGTGTGGACAGATGGGAGCCGGCGACGCTCCGTGGGTTTTAAGCCCGGCTGAACCACGTTTCTGACAGAAAATGTCAAAGTCACCTAACGCCGCCGCGGCCAGACAGACACCAGCTGAGCTCGCGGCGCTGCAGGCCAGCCTCCTCGCTCTCAAACACTTTGCCTCAAACAGGAACAGACTTGTCTTTTCTCCGTCTGGAGACGCCCGGAGAGAGAGACACACGGCAGCAACTGCAGAGTGGCACATGAGATTAGGAGCAGATAATGAGATTAGAATGGCACTTGATATTTTTAAAGGTTATTTTTATATGAGATGATTAGGGCAGCACAATGAATCGTGTAATCGCATTTGCAATTTTAGATTCTGGGGGTAATAATTATGGAATACTGACACAATATTGAAATATTCATTTATAATGTCTGCTGTGGCTCAGTGTAGTCGAAATGTTTATATAAGAGGTGAAAAGTGCTGGAAGATTTGTTTCCTGAAACCATCAGATAAAACGAGCAAAAAATAAGCAGAATAAATGGAATTATGATTTGAGTCACAGGAGTGCAGCTGCTTCCTGATCTGTCTTTGTTTTACTTTATCATTTTATTTGCTGTATAATTGTTTCTTGAACCACTTTGTAACATTTACTTAGTCTCCATCTTTGTTGCTAAGCACTCGTCACTGCAGTCAGAGATCATGTGTCAATCAAACAGTGTGGGCGGGACTTGGATTTCCTGTTGATGGAGTCTGAGTTTCTGTCTGGAGGTCATCAGGAGTTATTTAATGTTATGCTATGTTAATGATGAAGTGCCTTTTTGTCCTCTTGTTGTACCCGTAGCTGCTGGGTGAAGACCGTTTCCAGGACATTGAGAAGATCAAGACGATTGGCAGCACGTACATGGTCGTGTCTGGTCTGTCTCCAGAGAAACAGGTGAGAGAACATCTGTCCAGCTGTCAGCCACGGAAACATTTACCTCAGGACTTTGACGCAAAACAGTTTGATTGAAGGTCTTCCTGCTACAGTATTACAGTAGTTATTACGCCTGCTACTAACAGTTATTTTTTCACTGTTGATTAACTTTTCAAATAATACATCAAAAGTAAGAAAAGTCTGATGGAAGTGATCAGAGTCCAAAGTGACGTCTTAAAACTGCTTCCTGAGTCTGAGAAGCAGCCAAAAAAAAAAACCCGAAGTATTAATTTTATAATGATATCAACAGAGAATAGGGAGACAATTTCAGCATCTTAGTGATCTTAGTAAAGCTGGAGTCAGAATAAGAATCAGCTGGTGTTTCTACTGGAGAAATGACCAACTTTTAATCGATTAATCAACTAATCGTTTCAGTGGCAGCAACTAATCCTATAATTCAAACATCAGACTCCAGTCAGCTGCAGTGACATGGTGTCTGTATCACTCGCAGTAGAAGTGAGTGAAGCTCAGTAAACACTCGGCGGTCTGCTGGCCTCAGAGCGTGACGTGTCGGGGCTGCAGGTGCTCAGGGTGAACGAAGCCTTTGTGACCGCGGGGGTGACGCGTCGTCTCAGCGCGTCACCGCTCCCCCGGGTGACAT